>VDFB02115060.1:0-85602 GCA_007258455.2 Sequoia sempervirens
GAGCCCATGAGGCTCCATGATGCCATTATGGTAGAGTGGAGAGCAAGACCTTGTTTAGGGGTATGTGAGTCATTTGTTTTTTCTAAACGTTGTAGTAATATTGAAATTTTAAAGAGATGAATGCAATGTTGACATGAAAAGAGCAAGCCCAAATTGGTTGTATGTTCTTCATTTATTTATTTATGTATTTAAATTTGTTTGTAATATATAGAGCTAGTCTATGATGTAACATGAAAGAGAATGAAAAGAAAAAGAACAATGCCCTAATTCATTGGAATGCCAAACTAATTAACTTTGTAAGTTAGAGTATGAGTTTCATATTCCTCACTATTTTATAGAGTATATTGTAAAGGAGTGTGTATACGTGTAGGGTAGGTGATTTGATCATGTATAACTACTGAGTATATAATTCTTATTAACTCATTGAAGGATTCATGGACTTCTTTGTCAGTTACAGAACATTATTTCTCCACTTGAAGTTAAACAGACAAAGTTACAATGCATACTCATTTTGAAGGCTTCTTGCATCTTATATTTAAAGTGGGTAAAAATAATAATAAAAAAAAAATGAGTAGTTGTGTGTTTTGTTACTTTCTCTGAATGTGTATTCAGACTATACTATGGCTCAGCTTACTACTGCAGTGATATTATAAGGATATTTAAAGTAGTTTTTGCATGTTTTAAAATCTCTTGTTGAGGAAGTCAGAAAGTATATTTATGTTCAAGGCTCCCTGGATTTTATATTTTGGCATGGGTAACAATAAAGGGAATCAGTGGTGAGTGTGTTCGATTATTTCAGTGATTATGCTTGCAAACTACATTATTGCTGGGCTTACCACTGTGTCAATGTGACATGAATATATCTAGTAGGTTCATATGTTCTAAGATTACTTGCCAGTAATGCCTAATTCCTCTTAAGGTTTTAAATACAATTTTCCTCTAGGAATTGAAATGATATGTAAAGAAAGTATAGAGGAATAAAATAAAATTATAACAACCAAATATGAAATGTTAAGATGACAGTGAATAAGAAAATGAGTCCAATATATCTAAATCTTACGAGATCCGAATTTAAATAGGATACACAAGATAATAATAATAATATTAATAAAAGAAAAATAAAAAAATAATGATTAAATAAATAAGGAAAACAAGGGTTCTGAGTGCGGCAGTGAGAGGCCAGCTCCCCACACATGCCGTCTCATTTCAAGCATAGCTATGAGTGGAGTTCAATCTGCAAGAAGACATTAACACGCAAGAATAACACTGAAACATATATATAAAATGAGACAAAGTGAGGAAAATGAATCGTGGGTTCATAGCTATCATTGTCTTGTTCCTCCACCATGGTGCAAATCTGAATTCCTCACATCTATCTACCATGTAAGACTAAAAGACCCTGCCGGACTTTAATTCCACCTCCAAATCATTCTAGATCTCCTCTTTGGAAGGCGCAATTTCTTTTTTTTGGAACGTGGGTTTTATTATGTGAAGGGCTTGATTTTTAAGCACATCAGACAGCCATGCCTCATACCTACAGGATAGGTTCGAGCTGCAACAATCAAACTTTCATCTGTGTTGTTATGTATACCATCAACTTCGGAGCAAGCCCATTGCATTCTTAACCTGCTACCTTTCCATTACATGAGGTGATATCCCTTGAGGCATACTTCGTAGTACAAAGAAAAAAAAAGAGAAGAATTTGTTTTCCCTTTGAGCATGAAATGCACCACCAACGTAAAAAGAAAAGCAAAATCTGTAGAGGATGAATGAATTTTCATTGCATAGACTGTACACAGTTGTTAGCATTAGATGATTAGCACAAGTTGCACCTCATAAAATCATACTTTTTTGTTCCCTGATAGCTCATAATGTAATCACTGACCTCTGTTATGGCAATAAATTTATCTTGGCGATCACACGCAATCAACCTCCATTCCTGTGAAATATAAATCCAATATCACACACAATCAGCTTCCACTCAATGGTCAATTTCATATATCTTGTGTCAGTCTGAATAGACAGCTAGCTGCCCTTGTCCTATGTAGTTGCCTTGATCACTATATGACCTTTTAGTCCACTTATTAAATTGTCTGAGTGAGCATTTATTAACATAGACGTAACTTTTGCAGACCTTGCATTAGACCGATTGCTCAAAGAGTGTGTCTTATAGGATCTGTAGGATTTCGTTGACCTATCTCATCAAGCCTGCCGATCTTGATTAGTTGGTGTCATTTTGGGTTTGTGGACTGAAAGCTCACTTTCTCTTAAATCTGTCCTCCAATCATTTTGATCAGTCAAACTTGCCTTGAAAACTTGACCAGTTTGTTGCTTGGTTTTCACACCTCTTCTCCCCTTTACTATCATTCTCCTCCTGACACTGTAACTTCTTCTGGCATGCATTGGTCTGCGTGGTGTTGAGAGTTTAGGTTACTCCGTTGGGTCTCATTTTACCATCATTCACTTGTCTGCTAAATAGAAGGTGAGAAAATGGGCGCTAAGGTAAACTCCCGGTTCCAGCTGGAAGCGTGGATAAAAGAATGCAACAAATTCTCTTCATTGGGATTGGCAGTCTCGTGGAAGTCCGGTGAATTATGGAATACCTTATCGTCCTTAGAAATCCATATTTAAGGAGACTTTCAAACCAAAATAAAAAAATAAAATAAAATAAAGGTCTCAATAACTCTTCCTGACGTTGAGTAAGTCAAAACTTTGATCTCGCCTATTGTCTGTCACTTAGTTGTGTCGCCTGGATGACTACTTCAGAAGCAAGCGAATTAAAATGAAGCCTCATAGTTTGTGTGTTCTATCTTCCGTTTAACTGTGATGTCCGTAGGCGCTGCTGGAATGACTACAAATATTAACCTCCAATCTATCTTCTGTAGTTAACATTGCATATCTCTTATATCTTGGTGTTGCTTATCTGCTAAAGGACGTATGAAAGATAAAAAAAAATTTGGTCGAGTGAGCGTTGATGAAAAAGATACTTCACATTTAGATTCACGTTTTAATAATCGTCGAAATTGAATGCAATTTTATCTTGCTATGGTCAATAATAAGTGAAGTGAAATAGACGTTAGTGTCTTGCAGATTTAGGAGTATGGATAAACATATAAGGAAGAAAGAAGATACATGAAACCAGCAATAAAAATAATCATGGTAATGTGAGCCTACGTTACGTGCATGGCATTGGAAATATTTCCATCTAAAGCTTCATGTTCTCCACCACGTGAAAATCCACTATAGTATTTAAAAGATAACCTATTAAATTCAATGAATAAAATACTCCTTAAATAAAAGAGAAGGGAGGATATTCCCACTCCTAGGAAGAAGATTCAAATAATTTTAAAAGAATAAATGTAAGAAAAAAGGCCCACGTAATACTGGGAATTATTTAAAAAGATGGTTTCTCCTTATTTTCTTCCCTTCTTCATTTTCTTAAAAGAAAACCAATAAAATTATATAAATATAAAGGATGTAACTTATTATGAATTTAAAATAAATGAAATATAGGAATGATTAAATAGTTAAATTAGTGATAATTAAATAAATAAGTAAATAAGAAAGTTAATAATAAATTATATTACCAATATCTTTATCATTCTTTTAATCAAGTTTCAAGGCGAAATGTTTAATGTAGATTCTTTTGATATCGTCAAGATGATTGGAAAGGGTAGGGTTAGCAACTAAAATAATGTTTTGTCAATAAGCCCTTGGGTTTAATAGAAAATCAAATTTGATGATATTTATATGTTTTTCCCTTGTGAGAATTCTTACCAAGGGGGTCAATAAAGACATTAACTTTCATACGAAAGTGAGCATTAACTCTTGACTTGGTAGTTAAGGGTCTAGTAAACCCTATGTTTGGACTCAACCCTAAATTCATTTATGTCCCTTTACCCCACTCTTGGTCTACATGGTGGTGATAATGTTGCATGAGCTACATCACTTATGTGCATTGTATGTGTCATGTACATGTATGAATGTTAACCATTAATAATTTGCAATATTAAAAAAAATAATAATAAGAAAAAAAAAATTGGTCATGTTTTACCAGAGTAAATTATGGGCATTACATTATTGAATATATACCTATGCATATTCATGAATGGGTAAGGCTTATTTTCTTAAATGTTAATATATTTGACCTAAAAGCATTTAATTTGGTAATGTATAAATCTGTAAATTTTTGTTTAACCAATTAAAATTAGAAATAAATCATTAGATTCCTTGTAAGCAAGAATAAAGACCTGCATATGTGCATTTAATTGCTTCTAGTCATTGGATTGTTTTTGAAGCTCTTATGGATAGTTAACGTTATATACTTGATTTAATTTTACCCTACTTGGAAGGTGCAAATGTTCTTGGTAATACTTTGTTAGTATGTGAGTTTCCTTGGTTCTCTTGCATAGTGGTTAAGAGACCATCAAGGGAATAAATGGTATTTTTAAACACGGACTTGGTTTATAAACTTATGCTATGGAAACTAGTAATGGTAGATGTATATATATGGTGAGTAAAAGGAATGGGAGATTTTTGTCTTTAAGAAAATGAATTTGACATAGAATAACTTTTTGGTAGAGAATAGTACTTCTAGAAAGAATTAAATCTTGTATTTATTTACTTTATGGGATTGTTGTGTTGGCAAGCAAAGTAACGTTATCCCTTCCAAGTTATGGGTAAAATAGGTTGTGGTAATAATTAGATATGTATTATTATACTTAGTAGATCTTAGTTAAATGATATTGTGGATGTTTCATTTTGAATTAAAGGTTAAATAAACATTGAATCAATACACTACTTAATAGAGTTAGTTTCAATGATGACACTTTTCTCATGAATTGTGGGTCGATATTTGAAGAAATTAGGAATTTTCCTCACTTAGTTGTTTTTGAGATTTATTTACTTAAGAATGTATACTCATATACATATTCATTAGCTTATTCTTATATATACATGAGCTATACCTTAGAACTTAATTTTTTTTATAATATTAATAAAACCCTCTACGAATCAATGAGTTAGAATACGCATTTTTGTATATTTGCATAGACATGTGTGCATACTAGCAAGCTTGGGTTTCCTTCCATGAAGCTTTATGTGATTGACATATGGCTTTCAACACATTTGTGTGATATTTGAGAGATCATTGGAGGTAAAACGATCTTTTTTTGCAAATACTCAGGATCCATTCATGATAGTGTTGGCACTACCTAAATTTCATATGCAAGGATAATACATCGGTGAAACTTGAAAATGTTGTGTGTAGAATTATGTGACTAGTAAAAGAACTTCCATATGCTCCTTGATATGTGAGACACTTATGATATCCAAAATTATGTAATGAATGGTCTTGTCAATGAGATAGTATGACCATTTCTTGTGAGGTATCTTGCAACTATTGAGATTTTGTAGCCAGTAAAGCTCTGTTGAAGAGGCATTTCATTAAGCTAGTGAGGCACTTTTGACAAGTGGTTTTTCATCCCTACGAGGGTTTTCCACTCATGAAATCTCTATGTTATGGATTCCTTGTGGTTGAATTTTTTATTTTACTATTGCTTTACAGTATTTGAATTTACATGCATTGTTGACATGATAAATCTTGTGTAAGACTATATGGCTATATCTTAAAATGACATAACCTTGTTTTGATACACTTGATTCATGGATGTATGTTATACCGTTTTAAATATAGTGATGTAAGTAATTGAATTATTCCTCTTTTCCCAACATAGTTTTATAACAATTATATCCTATTAATTTGGTTTGGAGATTAAGGTTTATAATTGGTAAGTGATATTTTCCTATTGTTACATATTCTCCATATTTTAGTAAAAATGGTCATCAAATTGACAAGCTAGCTGATACATAAACTACCAACTATTACATAATGAATATTTTGCTTTGTGGAACTATTCTTCTTCTACGTATTGAGGTAACCAACTCCACCACCACCAACCCACGTAATTAGCAAGCTCCACTACTTTCATAAACAACCTCGAGTAGTTTGTTGTAGGGAGATTCAAGCAGATGAGAAAAACAAGAATACCATGAAACGTATTGATACAAGATTGGAGCTATGTTCTTTGGTAATAAATATTGAAGACAAATAAATAAATTGTATAAGAGGTGTTAGAATAACACTTATTTGGTACTAAATATTATTAACAAAAAGGGAAATTGTATTGAATTCCCTGAAACATAGATAGATACATATACGCATATATATCTATTGAATTCTTTGTTTCATATTTAAAAATATGTACATATAGGAAGAAATATATATCCATATATATAGACCAAGACCACTGTGGCTCATTTGACAATGCAATAGCAATTTATATATACACATGTATGTCTAAATAGATGTGTACGCTATCTTTATTTGTATTTATGTAGAATTTGATACACACATGTATATCCATATTATGCTTTCGTGTATCAAGGAAACCAACTCCACCACTTCCAACCCACATAATTAGAAAGCTCCACCACTTTCATAAACAGCCCCATGTAGTTTGTTTCAGGAAGCTTCAAGTAGACGAGAAAAAAAAGAATGCCATGAAACATATTGATACAAGATTTGAGCTATGTTCTTTGGTAATAAATATTGAAGATAAATACAGAAATTGTATAAGAGGTGTTAGAATAATAATTTTTGGTATTAAATATTATTGAAAAAAAGGGAAATTGTATTGAATTCCCCGAAACAAAGATAGATAATTCCTTGTTCCATATTTAAAAATATACATATAGGCAGAAATATATATCCATATATATAGATCAAGACCATTGTGGCTCATTTGACAATGCAACAACAATTTATATATACACATGTATATCTAAATAGATGTGTATGCTATATTTATTTGTATTTATGTAGACTTTGATCTAAAAAGAGTTAAAAATACCATATGTAAGTATTATTTAGATTTTAAGAAAATTGCTACAATATAGCCATAACATTTAATGATGTAGCATTGAGATGTTATTAATAATAGAGCATTTAATGGTCTAGTATGTGTAACATGTTCATAAAAAAGCTATAAAATTGTTTGCACTTTGGTAGTGCAATGTGCCTATCGAAACTAAATACATTGAAAAATCCTAAAACAATGCACAAAACTATAGTCCAAGCCAACAACAATGTAATTTTTTGAGGTTGCAAACATTGAATATTGTATTTTCTTGCTCCCACCATCTTGATTACCATTGTATAGCACCGCGAGCAAACATTTACCATTTTTCTTTTGTGTTCGAAGGTGGCCAAGAGCCTCTTGTTGCATATATATTTTAATAAGCTGCAATGTTTAAAACATGTTGACTTGCAAAACTTTCTCCCTTCGCTTATTGTTCCTTCTTGCCACTGTGCACTTTTGACGTTATTCCCATTTTTATGGAGGTCCTTGCTTGGCATGTCAATGACTACATAGTCAGGAATAAATATAGTATACACATTTATTTAGATATACCAGTGTATATATAAATAGATATATACATGTGTACATATATATATATATGTGTGTGTGTGTGTGTGTGTGTGTTTTGAATGTGTAGAAAAGGGGGAAATTCAATGCATATATATGTACTTAATCATTTTTAGGGTATGTGTAAGATCATCATGGAAGAAACATGCCCTTAAGTGGCAAAAAATTTAGAAAAATCAGAGTTAAGCAACTTGACATAAAAATTTGAATAAGTTATATATATTATTTCAAAAATATGTAAAAATAGAATTTGTAGCAAATTTAATGTATTTTCTAAACTAATAGATTTATTTATTTTTAAATCATATTTGGTGAAAATTTGAAATTTCAATGTAGTAGTACTTAAATTTTAGGGAAACAATAAGTAGGCGTTTGTCTGATCGCCCTAGCCACAATAAAATGATAATATTTTTTTATTAAATTTTAGATATAAGTAGAGGACTTATGTCCTGATGTGATGCATATTTTTTTTGTAATATTTTTCCAAGTAAATAATTAATTATGAAATTTTTATTACAACTTTAAAAAAATATAAAAATTCGTAAGTCTGACCACCTTAACTTGTCAAAAATTCATGAAATTCATTTTTTTTAATCCTATAGTATGAGAAGCATAGAATGTGATGCATATTTTGGATTCAAAAAATGTGGTACCATTTGAAAGCTATAGATGTTTTTGAATCAGCCTATCAATCAGGACTTTAGTCATAATTCAAATAGAAAATGAATAATAATTATTTATTAAATTCAAAGTAAAGAATAATTTATATTGGTGGAAAACTGAGAATCTCCTTTAAAAACCCTTTTCATTTCATCAATTTTGAGTAAGAGAAAAGTCATCAACCACATACCATACACATACCCATCATATCATCACTTTTTGGCCCATCATGATCCTGCACATACCCTTTATTCTTATTGTTGTATATCCTATTGTTTGGATAAGAAAGGATGAAGGGACTAGCTAGCAACATGTATAAATATCTACATATAGGTATATGTATAAATATAGTAAAAAATACATGCATACATATATAAGCAACCTCAAAGATAAATCGATAGATATAGGGATATATACATTTGCATTTATCATTTTTATTATTGTTATTGTATCTCTTGCTGTTTGGACAATATTAAAAGTTCATTTTTATTCTTATTGTTGTATCTCCTGTTGTTTGGACAATATTAAAAGTGGAATGATTATACCCATTTTTATTTAATCAAATTAGTAAAATAGTTGACAGATTATCAATATTTCTAAGTTTTCTACCAGTTGCCATTGGACGTTGTAATAGATTAATATTTTATTTTTATTGTGAAATAGAAGTTCCCAGAACTGTCTACAGAATCTATCTTTTTGGATGGGTCTCTAGAGCCCCCAAGATTGATTTGTTAACACCCCCCACAGGGTTCGTTGTAGAGTCCAGCTTAGAGGGTGTGAATCGCCAGCCTTTAGGTCCTAATTCCATAAGTTTATATTTCCTTTTTCTTATACGTGTAGTAAATTTGTTGTTATTATTTCCTTCCTCTTTTGTATGCAACCTGAACATTTTCTTTCCGTTTCTTTAATTTTATGATTCTCAAATACATAATTGCACACAACATACCCTTTCCTTTTTATGTTTCCAGTTTTCTTGGCTTTTAGGTGTTTACACACATGGTTGACCCTAGTAAAGCATATAGATGTAACACCCCGATGTGCGAACCCCAAAGGACAATAACACAATAATTACAGCACAATTTTTTTTTTAAAAAATAAACATAACACATAGGTAATACACATTAATTCATAACATGAATTTCAATTAAATAGATTCATTAACACATACATCCCTTGGGGTACACGAAGAGTCATTACGTGACCTAGATCCATACAACATCAATAAAGAATAAAATCCAAAGATATAAAGTAAACAATAACAAATATAACACATACATGAAAAATTCATTGATAAGAAGCCATCTACACATAAATACAACATATGCATGATTAACATAACACATTGAATAACAACTGTCATAGCCAATATCCACGCCAAGTTTAACATTCATTACAGTACAATGTTTAAGAAGTACAATGATACAAAAGTTTTCCAAATATGAGTGAAACCATCACCAGATAGCATGATACAAATGAATAGATGAATACAAAGTATCATAATTGGCTCCAAGAAAAATACAACTCTGGAGTCACTGCAACAACACCAATCCACACCTCTCGATCCTTGACTGGGGACCCAATGGGGTGCTTAGCACGTTCCACCTGACCATGTGAGTCTGAAGACCCACCCCCCATGCTAGGAGCTAACAAGGAGGAGACCTCAACCAAGAACATCCAACAGGGAACCACTAGACTCAACGTCATACAAAAGTATCATAACACTCAGGAATTACAATGACACAATCCAACCACATCCAAGAGTCATAAATCTCATCATATGAATCAAAGCAATAACCAGTGAACAAATAACCAAAGGATGATCATGAAACACTTCCAAAAACATAATACAATTCCAATAACATCATATAACAGTACCATAAGAGTACAAGGTCAAAACCCAAACATCAACAAGATTTATACAAGACCAAAGAATACACTAAAGATCAAATAGGGTAAAACCATAAATCAATTCAAAACAACTATGTTTCATCAGTTCAAGACAAAGAACCACTTCCAGAGGATTTCCAAAGAAGCAACATAATAAGGAGTGTTAGAGGAGAGTGTCATCGCATGGCTTAACATGGATTCTCCAGACTACCACTATCGCAAGGTGCCGCCTCTGTCTACTGACGAATTATCCAGACAACCTGAGCACTAGGAGCCGCCTCCATCTATGGTTATCTAGACTACCTATCTCAAGGTGCCGCTCCATAGGGTTGCTCATGTGGATCCATTACCCTTCGCGAAGACAAGGCAACGAACATGCCAACCACGGCCTTCTCAATCCCCTTTAGTCTATGGTAGCACTAAAAGGCGGATGAGGCATCAATTATCTTTTTAATGTGAGTCTACCCACCCCCTAATTAATTATTTAAATTATCACTTTCTAATTTTTACTCTAACGAGGGCTATCCTAGCGCCCCTTTGTGCGCCGACCACCCACTTAGAGCCACTCTCACTCTAGACACTCAAAACATAAAAACCAATTCCAAGGGTTGTACAACATAACAAGTACATTAGATCACAACAGAGAAGCATGCAAGGCATTAACCATCTTTCCATAAATACATAATCAAAATCTCAATGATTCATGTACAACCCTTTTAAAATCCAAAAATCAAGGCACATAGAGAGAGAACATTGACCAATGATAAAAACAAGCCTCTGGAAGATTCTCAAAAAGTTTACACTAGGGTTTCCCCATGAAAATATGGCAACAATAAAAGCAAAACCTTGAAGAACCAAAAGTGATTCAAATATAATGAGAGAATACATCAAAATAAGATCAACAACTCCATTAAACAACATCAACAACTTCGATACGAACAAAATTGGAAATCCAAGGGAAACCTCTATTTTCTCCTCTCGGAATACCCATAACTCAAAGAACTTCTCAATTTGACAAAGAACTCTCAATTTGACTCCTTAACAACTCAAGCAGAACCATCAATCACGACAAAGATAACATTAACCGATTTACCACTTAGGGTAAAGAACCAAAAGAAAACATATGGGTTCCCAATGAATAGCAACATACATTAATTGAGAGAAAATCCCCAAACTCAAAATCATCTCACGAAAAGTCACATCGAAACAATCCATAAAACCAAACATTCTAATAATATATCCATTCATTCAATAAGAAGTAACTTGAAACAATCTAAAAAGAACATTATTTTAAAGATCAATCATTTCCAATCATTTAAGTATATCACAATATTGCAAAGTGAAGATATAATCTGATGGTTATAAGCCATAAGACACTAATTCTCAAGCATACTCTTCCAAACACAAATTAAAACCATCATGAACAATAATACGGGTTCCCATTTTACACACATAATTCCATACAAGGAAACCATCAAACACATCAACCTTGAAGAACACTATCCTAAAACACTTACAATGAACAGGCCATCAAGACATCTCCATAAATATCCCATAAATAACACCCAACTTAAAACAATTAAATATCACTTAAACCAGTAATCAAAACACTTTGTTTAAAACACATTTACTCACACATTATAACCATAAAGACCTTCCATTAATTTAAGCATTATTTCAATGTTCTTACCACTTATTTTAACATATCCACTTAATTTAATTAAGAGAGTATTTACTACAAATAATTATATTTAAAATAACTATATCATCTATACGATAACCAACTCCATCAACTGTTTAATACGAATCCTAATTATAACTTTAAAATGTAATACTAAGATGACAATTCTATAATTTACAACTTTATTATAATACTAAGGTGACGATACTAATGGATTATTCCACATAGTAGTTTGATAAATAATTATCATTCACAGACTCATTAGATAACAAAAAGGTAATTAAAACCATTTAACATTTAATCAGTATCATTTAAATTAATTAACCTATGAACTTGGGATTTATCCTCACTTAAAAATAACTTTATCATTTAACCTTCAAGTAAAAGAAACTATGTAAATGTAGAATCACTTATCTCCTTTAGTGAACCCTAAAACTTAATTAACCATATAAATCGATTTACTTTAACTAAATACACAGTTCATTTATCTACAACAAAATTAAATACCTAATTCAATAATGTTTATTCTGTTAAAATCTTTTGTTAAATAATATTTTACTAAGCACCTATCGAAATAACCATTTTCTCTTTAATTATTTACCTAATTCATTCCCTGGCACAATAATTCACAAGTAATTGTAGCAATATTTTATTCTAAGTAACCAACTACCTATTTGCCAAGAGTATCCATTAGCCAATCCTAAAAGCATGCGAGGAGTTTAGATATTAAGATAACATTTATTTCATTCTAAAAGAAATATAAAACAATTAAAAGATATCATGAAATTAATACTATAAAATTAAATTACCAATTAAGAGAACATGTAAGAAAATTCAAGATATACTTAATATTATAATTTTCCTTAATTTAAATCTTACGTTAAAACTTTTTAACCTATTTTTCCATCCTAATTTAGATACAATGATTAATAATATTCAAAAGGACATATGTTTCTTCCTAAGGTAACAAATGTGAGAATTCTAACTGCACCATCCTTAACACCTAATGACTAACTACCTGGCAAGATTTCATGCCAACAATTAATAACTTTATTTATTCAGAACAAGATCCTCTAATTGGCATAAAAATCTAATCCTTCACAGCACAACCTTAACCTAAATAAAATTAATATTTTACTTATGATTGATTTTATATTTTATTTATTCAATTCTTTTAATATAAATAAATCATTTCCCTCCAAGTATTACTTCCCTAATAATCAATTTATTTTAACCACTAAGTTTAATAACTAACAAAATGCAGCTTATTATTATAATAAACCCTTAACATCTTTATTATTTCTCTATTTATCTCAAAACCTATCATACTAGTAGACCAAAATTTAATTTAACTCTTTATAAATTATATTTATTATCAGCAAAACGCAACCATAAGGGAGCAGCTTGACAGCAGCCTCGTATTTTAAGTATAACGCCAAAACTATAATCTGGGTATTTGAGATTTTTGGACAACAAATAGAAAACTGGAATTTGGAGAAACCCTTTAAATTTACCAGCAAACTAGTATGTATAAAAAATGTTATGGATGACACAACTAGACTGTTTGAATAGAGTCACAAGAAACAGTTTACCAGTATTATATATATATATATATATATATATATATATATATATATATATATATATATATATATATATATATTTACAAACAGAATATAATATGTATATATATATATATAAACAATCGCAATAGATTTAAAATATTATAATTTAAATCAACATTTTAATGGATCTTTAATCCTAATCTCACATCTATAAATCTATAAATCTATAAAGAACCAGAGGTTCATCAATAATAAAATAGATGAATTTTCATTAAATCACTTAAGAATATGAAATGTAAAATTTACCCAGAATACAAATAGATTTCAATCATGGAAACCCCTTTAACAATGCACACAAAGATTTAAAATTTATTTTTCAACAATCACACACAGAGATTTAAAATTCTCTTTTTTTTTTTTTTTACAAACACATGTTCAAATTTAAAATTTATTTAATCATGACAGCCAAGAGTATTATTTAAGCCTCTACAACATTCTATATTTCAGAGAGAGATTCCAAAAGAACTGGGGAGTTTATTTGACTCAAGCACCCTAAAGTACCGCCGCTGCCCTAACAGAAGGATATCTACAACTATAACCAAAAATTTTATCAAATAATTCTAATGCAAAAGATGCAAACTTCCGCACTGCTATACATAACTAACTCTTTATAATCATTCACATAAAATATGAATATAGATTGAAACCACCGCATATGATTATAAGTTGAAAACCATATCATAAAAAAAAACTTAAATCAAAACCCTAGCACCACATGAAATTTGAATCTTCAGGATGATTTACAATTCGCACACAACATATCAAAAATATAGAGAGGGGAAAGAAAATTGTACTCTTTTCTAGAGAGCATTGACAGGAAATTTCAATTGGCATTGTAAATCAATATTGTCTAGAATGAAAACCCTGAGCCGAACAATCCATGACAGAAGGAGCAACCCTTCGAACCCGCCAATCCCCTTTTCTCCAGAATAATTCTCATTTAATAATTCATTTCACGGAGTCTTTTTCCACTCCCAACGAGAAATCGTTCAACTTCCAATCGTTATGAATGAATGACAGCCACGACCCTTAATTATTATTTTATAATTTACTCTTTAATATATGAACCAAATAGGTCATCTATTAGATATTCAATAAATATTTAATAATTAAATCTTTCTTTTAGTTACAGATAAATATTTTCTCCTTAATTTACTTAAACTCAAATACAATTTTAATATTTAATCCTTTCTAATATTTTCTCACTTTAAATTTATTAATCGAATTTAAACATTAAATGATAATTACCTTGCAATATTCTATTTTTATTTATTTCTATTAACAATGTAATTTTATTCTTTCATAACCTCTAATCATTTAATTAATTATTTATTTCACAAAGAAATTAATAAAAATCTTATTTTATCACATTGTTTAATTACTCATACTTCTTTTAGTTATTCTTTTATTTAATACCTCAAAACACAAACTGAATAAATTGAACCAATTCAAATCATGCCAATCTAGTAAAATATATTGGCAATAATATTTACCCTTTACGTCATTGGGATAATTACCTTTGAATCAACTAATATATTATTAATTATTATCAAATATCATTAAAAGAACAATTAATTAATTTATTTATTAATAATTCTTTACTTAATATTTTATAAAACTAATTTATTTAATTATTTATTTTCTTTTAATTAACCACTATACCTTTTAACTTTATAATCCTATTTAAATGTCGTAATTTGATCAAGAACATTTATCGACCAGAATAAATCAAATGCACTCAAATTCCAGCAATACCTGACCTCACAACGAGTTGAAATGCATTTCAAAGACAATGCAAATGGAGGGCACTACAATAGATGTGGAAGTAGATACACATTGATAATTTCCAACACATAAAAAATGTCCCTTTGTAGCCCTTTTTTTCCTTAATCTTTTTATCCATTTGGTGTGATCAAGTACATTTTCCTCGATTGAACTTGTCTTTGTAGGCTACAAAGAAACAACCAACTTTGACTTCAAAGCATTCTACAACATTGCATTAAGATGTTGTTAATAAGAAAGTATTTAACAATACAGTATGTGGAACATGTTCACAATAAAGCTGTAAAATTGTCTATACTCTACCACTACAATTTGTTTATAATAATAGAAAACATTGAAAAATAGCATTAAAACAATGCATAGAACTATTTAAAACAATCAGTTCTCATGTCTACACATCTTTTGCATTATTTTGATCAGGCCCAAAAATACTCAAAAACAACCCAATAGAATTGAACTATAGCATTCAACGGTATAACATTTAAATGTTAATAACAAAGCATTTTATAATGTAGTATGTGCAACATGTTCATAGAAAAGTTGAAAAATTGTTTGCACTATGCTAGTACAATGTGTCTATTGAAAATCAATACATTAAAAAACACCCAAAAAAGTGCACAAAACTATGGTAAGAGCTTCGAAGCACATGATTGAATAATTTAAGGAAACCATTCAATAGTATATCCTTCATATTATGCTGGTAATTACAATGAAACATTGAATGTATTAGTTTATGTATGAAATGGTTAGATCGTATGTTTGTGTGTGTGTGTGTATGTATATATTTATCAATTGTCATGTCTGTACATCTTTGGCATTATGTTAATTAGACCCAAAGATACTAAAAAAAAAAAAAAAGAATTGAACTATAGTATATAGTATTTAGATGTTAATAACAAAGCATTTTATAATGTAGTATGTGCAACATGTTCATAGCAAACTTGAAAAATTGTTTGGATTGTGCTAGTACAATGTGTCTATTGAAAATTGATACATTGAAAAACACCTGAAAAAGTGCACAAAACTATGGTAAGAGCTTCGAAGAACATGATCATAATTTAAGGAAACCATTCAATAGTATCCTTCCTACTATG
The DNA here is from genome assembly GCA_007258455.2 of Sequoia sempervirens. Classification (NCBI taxonomy): domain Eukaryota; kingdom Viridiplantae; phylum Streptophyta; class Pinopsida; order Cupressales; family Cupressaceae; genus Sequoia; species Sequoia sempervirens. Next base: position 16,217 of record VDFB02115060.1, read on the forward strand.
CTAGTAATCACAATGAAACAGTAACTATTAGTTTATGTATGCAACAGTTATATCTTGTGTTTGTGTGTGTGTGTGTGTATGCATGTATATATATATATATATATATATATATATATATATATATTACATATATGTACATATATATATGTATATATGTATGCATACATATATATATGTATGTACATATATATATGTATACATACATACATATATATATATATATATATATATATATATATATATATATATATATATATATATATATATATATATGTATATATATATATATGTATTACATATGTATGTATACATGTATACGTATGTATACATGTATATGTATATATAGTGTGTGCCACCTTTGATCAATTTCTAGTAGCTACAACTAAATATTTAGAGTACTGCATGTGTTTAGATGCAAAACATCCAAAAGGTCGAAAGGAAGTCCTATAGATTAACATTTATGTGTTCATATTTGCATGGTGAATTTAAAACAAATTGTATCACTAAGAATAGAGAGCCCAACAAACAATAAGAAAATTTTCTTCCATGTCTAAAGTTGAGAAGGATGCAAAGAAAACGAATAACTTCAATGTTGCACCTAATTCGAGCTACATTATTAGGTACTCAATATTATAGAAAAATTGGGAAATTGTAAAAGAGATATTAGAAAAACACTTAAGAATCACAGGAAAATGACAAATTATTGAAAACCCACATTAAATAGAACTTTAAAATATGGAGAATAGAAGAGGTGAACTACAATACTCTATAAACACATTGTTCACAAAGAGCATATAACATGTTCTATTCACACATAATGCAAAACTAATCATACCTTCATAACTACTACACTAATTTTATCTTCAATACCTTTATGTTTTCATACTAACGCTTTGCATATATATATATATATATATATATATATATATGTGCAATTGCTTCTATGTTAATGTGCATTTAAAAAATATGCATATATAGGGGTGATTGTATGTGTATGTTTATGTAGTATAACATTAAAAAAAATATGGTATTCAAAAAAAGCATATAACATGTACCACCCACACAAAACACAAAACTGAACATACCTTTATAGCTACTAAGCTAATTTTATTTTGAATATCTTTATGCTTTCATACTGACCCTCTACGTATATATATATGCAACTGCTCCTATTGAAGAGTATTAATACAACACAAGAAATGTACATAACAACTACCTTGTCAATTCAAAATTCAAGCTACATTCTTTCCTACTAAATATTATAGACAAATAGAGAAATTGTATAAAAGGTATACTTCCTCTTGTGCTCATTGCCATCGTGCAACAACATAAGCAAGCATTTTCCACTCTGCTTCCACCTATCTAGGTAGACCAGCCCTCCAACACTAGCATCCCACGTGGTCAACAAACTCCACCTCCATGGACCATTGTGGTGAAAAGCCCTGGGAAACTCGTCACCAGCCTTCTAGAAATATTCATTTCCAATGACAAGGAATGTTTTGCACACCTAGTCTAACAAAAATCCTAGCGGGAAACTCTAATAGATAGGTGAAATATAATTTGATGGGTAAGGAAAACTTAGGGTATATAGGCACAAAAAATGCAAAGCGCAACATAGCTGCACAACTTTGGACTGGTTGCGTGTATCCAATATTGTATTATTCTAAACATGACATATAGCAATAGTGAAATAGTCAAAATGGTTAACACATAAATTTGTAGAATACTTGTATATATATTTTTATATATTCCAATGTTCAAACCATGTTATTCCTCTTGTGATCATCCATAAATATACATTTATATATGGGTATGTGCAGGATCATCATGGAAAAAATAGGCCCTTAAGTGGCAAAAAATTAATAAAAATCAAAGTTAGGCAACTTGACGTAAAAATTTGAATAAGTTATTTATATTATTTCAAAAATATGTAACAATAGAATCTGTAGCAAATTGAATGTAGTTTCTAAACTACTAGGTTTATTTTATAAAAATAAAAATCTATTTGGTGAAAATTTGAAATTTCAATGCAGTAGTACTTAAATTTAAGGGAAAAAATAAGAAGTAGGTGTCTGTCTAACCACCCTAACCACAATAAAATGATAATATATTTTTATAAGATTTTAGATGTAAGTAGAGGACTCATGTCGGGATGTGAAGCATATATTTTTGTAAATTTTTTTCCAAGTAAATAATTAATTATTAATTTTTTAAATTACAACTTTTAAAAAATATGAAAAATCGTATGTCTGACCACCTTAACTTGGTCAAAACGTCATGAAATTCATTTTTTCTTTTTTTAATCCTATAGTATGCAAAGCATAGAATGTGATGCATGTTTTGGATTCCAAAAATGTGATACCCTTTGAAAGCTATAGGTGTTTTTCAATCAGCCTATCAAATAGGACTTTAGTCATAATTCAAATAGAAAATGAATAATAATTATTTATTAAATTCAAAGTAAAGCATAATTTATATTGGTGTAAAGTTAAGAAATACCTTTAAAAACCCTTTTCATTTCATCAATTTTGGGTAAAAAAAAGTTGTCAGCCACATACCCTACAAATACCCATCACATTGCCACTTTTTGGCCCATCATGATCTTGCACATACCCATACACATGGATACACATATTTTTTGTTATATGTTTATGTCCAATTAGTACTTTAAATATATCTATGGTTATACATGTATATTCCTATATGCTAATGTGATTGAGCTTGCATGTATATTCCTAGGCTGTCCCAATACATTCAAGTTCAACAGTCCAATCAATTGTTGAATTAAAAAAGGATAAAAAACAACAATGGAACCATTTGTACTATAGCTAGCATAAAGAGAAAATTTGTGCAAAGCATCGTAGAAAGTACTTGCAACAAAGGATAATTGCAGCAAGCACACCTATAGGTCTACATACTATTAATCTTCCCTCGAAGGCCCCATTGGCAATGGTAAATGCCATGCTTTTTGCCCCAGATTGTCTTCTTCACCCAGACTACCAAAGTGTGCATGGTAGTTTAGATAGAAACATACTGATATCAACACCACAAGATATGTTCAATATACAATCTCAGATCAATCCCCCCACTGCACTAGTGCACCAACAACACCTGGAAGAAATTTTCAATGATTGCTACCTTTCTTTGGTGAAACAATTTTGACGCCGCATAGATGCATTGTCGAACCTTGTTGTTTGTCAGATATGCAAAGAAAGCTACATTGGGATGCACACTCGTGTTTCCAGTTCAACAACCATGTGTGCTAGATGTTATTCTGAAAAATGTTGCCATCATTTTAGCTCTACAAATGGTATGGACCCAGGCGCACAACCATTCTTGCTAAAAAAGATGACACAGGTTGAAGAAATGCTTATCGCTAGTGTGGATCCAGTTTTAAAGTTGTCCCATGCTAGAGGAGGGAAGATTAAATATAGTGGCCACACGATAAGCTTTCCTCGGGATATATCAAGCATTGCAAAAAAAATTTCATGTTGATTACAAGACCTTGAGGTTGTGATTGTACGATGACCCACCATTGAAGGTGGAAACTATGACTGCTATGTTAATAAACATCATGTCATGGATGCATTGAAATATAAAATTTAATATGAAAAATACTACAATGATGTTGAGATTGATGTTGAGGCTCTTAATATGTTACTTGATATTGTTGTTGATGTCTCTAATTTCTTGCATACAATAGAGCAAGTTTCTGATGAAGAGCTAATGCCATCAACCAGCTCAACAAATGCTACTGAATACGAAAATGGCTCTTCAACCTATTCATCATTTATCCCTTTCTTTCCAAATTCTCCATGAGAGCTCCAAGTAGTCAAACAGTATTACAAATTGAAAAAAAGGAGCAGAATATCTTGTGTTGGCCTAAAATTAGCTCTTCTCCTATTAATGAATACAACACTAAAGGTTTATTTATAATGGATTTTCCAACATTGTTCCCCACTGGAGCAACACTTCCCCTCCAACCAAGGAATATTCAAATTTAGTTGCATGAATATGCCCTTCACTTAATGAGATATTTTGACCATATATTTGAAAAACATGTTAGGTTTAGGTATTTCCTCTACAACTTGATAATGAGACATCGTAGTCAACAAACTGTTTGTCTTCTTCAAAGCAGATTTGGAAGAAAAAATATCGAAGTCTTTGTCCGCATTGGGTGAATGACTTCAAGTTGCTCTTGATGACCAAATAGTAGAGTAGTTGATGCATTTTGATGCATCGTTGCATGATAATTTCTCTTTTTTGAACTTTTTCCAAGCCCAACTATTTGCAATGATTGAACAACTTGGGATACCTACCCTTTTTTTCACTCTAAGTTGTGCAGACACAAAATGGCTTGATCTACAAAATGTTTTCTCTTATGTGGCTCGTTTGGTGATGGAGCCTTCAACAAAGACCCTGATAGATAGTGTTATTAAAAATACACATATAAAATCTTTATATCTGCATCACAGATTCTCAATTTTCCATGAAGAGGTGATTAAAAATCTTTTGCAAACAAAATATTATAGGTATAGATATCAATGTAAGTATCATGGCTCTGCACATGTGTGTGGTTTTTTATGGCTTCTAGAAGCCCCAAACATGGACACTCTTGATTGGTGCAATCACCATGATTTTACCATGGCAAGGAAATTTTTTGATAGATATGTTTCAGCTTGGAATCCACATTGCCCTACACAAAGATTGCTCAGAATTTATCAATGTTCTGAAGAAAATATGTGCTTACTTTCCACGAGCCAGATTCTTTCTAGTGATCCAAACATAGATTATAAATATTTGATAAATATAGTTCAAAGGCACACAAAATTCTCCGAATATACTTTTTTAAGGAAGAAAGGAGAGCAATTATAATGCCGATATAAAGCACCTTGGAAGCAACAAATTACCTCTACATTAACATCTGATGTTGAGTCTAACAAATCCTATAAGCTAGCAAGAAATAATGATTACCTAAATATTCATAGCCCACCCATGCTTGCAATCTAGCATGCCAATGTTGACTGCCAACCAGTTGTTTCTAGGAAAATTGTATTAAATTTTATCTCTAAATATCTAGCTAAATCTATGAAGAAATCAGAAAATTACCTTGACATGTTGAAAAGACTTGCAAATACAAATATAGTTGAGAATAGAGCACTACTTGCATATCAAAAATTCATGATGAACATTCTTGTGGAACATGACATTGTAATGCCCATAATTTTATGCTAGAAAAATCCAACAACTTTTTTTTTTGAACCCATTAATTAAACTAACTAACAATCTAAGTGGTTAAGGTGAAGGATATAACTATAATACACACTACACACCCTGGTGTGGTCACTTCTTAATATAAATTTATAAATAAATAAATTAGAGCTCTTCTTTAGTGATGGTATACTAGAGTCAATGTAGCTTGCTCAAACATGCACACATGCACATTTATGAACTAGAGAAAGATAGATTTTAAACTTATTTAATGATTTAAGAAAATAAAAATAAAAAATGACCATAATCTATGAATTAACATCTTTAAGCAATGATCAATTATGTATACCATGTTCATATCAAAATATTGATGTTGATATAATAATATTTGGTAACAAAACAAATAATTATTTAGCTTCAATTTAGTTTTTAATGACCTCCTTATTGTTGGGAATAAAAAAAAAATATCATTAACTATTTGACACAAACTTTAATAATATTATAATTATGTTCAATAACCCAACAACAATATTATTATTACATAATTCTTGTGTACACAATATTGTTGTCATGTGCTTCAAACCCTATTCATAACATTATTTTTATTTAATAACCAATTCATCCATCTCACATTTGTATTAGAAATGTTCTCACCTACCTCACCCCAATATATTAACATCATTTATTTTTTTCTATTTATTTATATAATTAGATGTTATATCTTAATAGTATTTATTCTCCCATTTACCATAATAATGTTATAACTATTTAATCACGCCATCATGACTTTTATCCCAATATTATACTTCCCTATTCAATAAAATAATAATTCACTAATTTTATTAGTACTATTATTTTACTCATAACAAAACATTTTATCATAGCACTATAGATATAATTTTAATATCTCCTTGTTTTCAATAGTTCAAATTGATATTACCCTCTATATTAATATTTATTTATTTATATTAATGTCACCTTTTACTTCAATTCCTATTATTATGTTATAATACCAATAAACAATTAATATATTTATATTTTCACGTTACAATAATTTTATCCAGCATTATCAATGATGCATTTAAATTATATTTGAACTTTACTATAATCTATCTCTACTCGGTAAGTGAAATTTCATGATGTTAAAAAATTTTACTAATGTAAAACACATTTACTCTCAAAATTAATATTTTAACTTGTAGGTAATATTAGTATTGGTATTTTCTATTATTTAATTTCAAGTTTATTACTATTAATATGAAATGTTAAAATTCTTTTTTTATCATTATTCTTGATAATAATTTATTTATTTATTTATTTTAAATTATCATCATTTATTAACATCATCATTATTTTATTTTCCCATAATAATTAGATTGTTGATAGTGGATTTATCTTATATTAACACTAACATGATTTTACATTTAATTTTCCTTCTTTTCTTGTCCCGTAACAACAGTAATTATTTTCCCCCTGTCATAACTCCATATAACTTTAACCAAAACATAACTAAATGTATTTATATTAATATCACTCATTAATTTTATACACAGCAGTCATTAATTCTTCTTTATAGGGTTAAAATTTATTTCAATTTAACTTGTTGGGAGAACAAAAGTGAGGTGAGTAGCTCTTTTGAATCCCTGAACTTTATTCCAATAATGCAAGAAACTCAACTCCATTTTTATAATCTTCACGTCCGACTTTAGGTCAAAACATTATCTCCACTCTATTTACTGCCCTAACTTACCTCCTCTATTTTCTTATCTATTGAAGCTATTTTCTTATTCGGCAGGGGTGTGTGAAGCCAGGACAACAGTGTTCAAAATAGGGCATACAAGTTTATCTCCTCCTAAAACTAGGCTGGATGAAATTTGGGCAGGGTCTATTTTTTTTGGGTGTTTGATCCATCATTACATGTATGCTACCCTGTTGCAAAATGGCAAGTATATTTTATTTTATCAAGGATACTGGACTGAATTTCTATGGAGTTTGCAGAAATCTCTGTTTTTTATTTATTTATTTTTAATTTATATACTTTATTATTTTATCCGATTAACCTTTTTTTTTGCCAAGAAAAATTGACGAGATTTAAGGTGACTACCCCCAAATGCCACAGGGGTGGCTAAGCAACACCACATGGGTTGTGCCCTTGTTGGGAGGGGGCAACACCTCCCTTCCCAGCCACAGCTATGGTTTGGGAGGGTCGTGTCCTACCCAACACCACTGTTTTTACTTTATTTTATTTTATTTAAATTTATAGGTAAATATATATTTTTCTTTTCATATTTTATAAATAATAAAATATTTTAATTACATAGTGTATATATTAGATAAGATGAATAGATGTAGATTCATTTTTTTTTTTGTTTCCATACATTTAGATGCATTCCAAATTTTATTTAACAAGTATATCTGCAGATGATGGTTTAGATCCAATAACAGCGGTTTAAACATTTTATCGACTTCTTTGTTTATTTACCCATTATATATATCCTATATTATTACAGAGATAAAATCAAAAGAGTGGTATATGAATTTCACCATATAAGATTTCTTTGTTGTTACTGTGGTAAATTAGAGAATAGAGGATTTATTGCTTTCAAATACATTTTATAATCTAATTGTATTTTCACAAATATGCTGGAAAAAAAAAAAAGTCAAGGCATAAAGTATTAGTAACATCTTTTTTAACATTAGACATTATAGCCTAGGAATTTATATGTTTATTTATTTGTTTGGATCACTTAACTATAGGTATTATTTATTTTGAAGAATAGATATATTTTGGTTTGGTCAACAAAATAAAAAGAATACATCCCATTTTCTTTAAAGTTTTGAACTTATGTTCTCATAACTTTATTTATATGTATATATATGTATTTTGTTTTATTGAAAAGGAATAAATATATTTTACTTCAAACTATCCTAACATTTCAACAATATCATTTATTTAGCTTACATAATGTATGATACTAAATAATCATTGACTCCAATAATTTCTTTTTAAAAAATCAAGACTAAGAGATGTAGGGAGAAACATACTAATAAGTAAGAACTTACTTCGCTACCTATTTTCTTTCTTTTCTTCAATTCAACAAAATAAAATTTCTTCAATATTACACACAATGTTTAGTAGTACAACAAAAAAAAACACACAAGAATAAGGCTTGCTCTTTTTCATACTCCTTTACCCATTTCAACAAGATACTTTCATTTTACAATAATACTTCAAACTAAAATAAAATGAATAATCATGCCAAAGAATGCAAGCTTGCTCTCCACCCTACCATAATGGCATCATGGAGCCTTGTGGGCTCTAGCCATACCCCCAAGCAAGGAATTATTTTAGCCCACAACATTTGATCGGTGGAGTCTTTTCTCATTTTTACAAAGGAATAAAACTAAAATAGCACAACTTACATGCATGTATGTCCTCTACTTTATGTTTTCAAGCATGATCCGTACAATAGGTCAACTCCTTACTACCAAGAAACAAAGGAAAATGGAAAAGAAAGAACTTATCTTTTATTTTAGGTGAAGGGACTGAAATCTTGTATCCATCATTCCTCTCCAAACCAAGCAATTTTCATCAATATCTTGCCAAAGAGATGGACTCCTCTCTTTTTCTCATTCTTTCTACCATCTTCACTCAAGTTCTCCAAGAGGAGAAGTGGGCAATGCCCAAATCTTCCATCTTCTTGAGATATATAGGGATCCTCCAAACCTACACTCTTTCCCACAAGTGCTCACACATGTGTGAGCCTTGTGCCAATTCCAGGAACTTTTGGGGAGTAGAAGGTTGAGAGTGACAAGTCACTCTTCCCAAGCCCCAACACTTTTTGAATTTATCACATTCATGAATGTGGACTTTTCACACTCCAAGGACGAGTTCACATGTGTCAAAAAGGTTCCAAACCCATAGGTATAGGTCCTAGGGGTCTATTCTTGTTCAAAAACCAAGGAAATTGACTCAATAATCCCTTTTGTAAAACCCACACAAAATCCATACGAATTTTGATCTTAACCAAGGGTTCCAACCCCAACCAAACTCACATCACATGTCCTACAATTGGATTCTACTTAATCACCCAACCAATAATAAAACCTCAAACCCTTCTAAGTCAAATAGGGATACACTTAGAACTTCCCGAGGATGTATTTGATTTGATTCCAACATTTATCTATCCTCCTATTTGCATATTTGATTCCTACACATTACCAAAGTCAACATGATTAGATCATATATCTCTTCATATTATTAGCTAATCCAATTCACATAATTTTCACTCATGAACTATTTACTCATTAATACATCAAATGAACCTAATGATTCAATTTTCATTATAATAAAAGGAAATACACACTTACTCCAATAGAAGAATATAGTCAATGAAATAGTCACTCCATTTTTTTTACCACCTTAGTAATTCATTTTAAACTCCTATAATATTAACGATGAACCATTTACCAAAATTTAATATGCTAAATAACCCAGTGCTTTCAAGTTATATCCAAAAATTCACATGTGCATCTATTGTAATTAAATCAAGGTTAATTCCCATGAATCCTAAAAATATTTTTATCATTCATTTCATCATAATTATCATTTAACTACTTGTTTGATTGAAATAAAATGGGGGATACGAAATGGGGTCTTACGTTTACAGTAGCATAAGCAATAATATTATCAAATAATCACACTATTTGTCATCCATAATACATCTTACCACCTATTTCGGATCACATAAAACATACTAGGGCTTTACTAATCACATGCAAGGTGGGGCCTTACATCCCCCTCCCCTTAATTTAGACTTCCTCCTGAAAGTTGTTAAGGTTTCAAAACATAACCTTCATATAGCAATGTACATAATCTATTAAACATACCAATTACTTTACTTCCATGATGAAGTGATTCAAAATATTTAACTATAAGAACATATTAGAGACATCCCTTGTATGCATCAAACCTCTAAATAATTAAAAAAAATTATTCTCACCATAGAACATTTGACCAATATACTCACAATGTAATAAATACTAGTAATTATCTATGTAATTAACATTTTTTTTATTAACAATTACACCAACATGTATCCAAAACACAATAACATCCTTATCCACCCTTCAAGGTTCCCTTTTTGCATCATAAACATCACTCATGATGTTTTCAACATATTTTCTTTCCAATATCAATTCATGTCTCTAGAATAATGATATTCCCAAATTTGTTTGTCACTTTCTTTCTCACATAGCAGTCAAGTATTTTCACATGTTTTTTAATTACAAATTTATCCATACATCACAATAATTACATAATTCATGTTACAAGGTTCAATGGGGTTTACAAGGATGGATATTCTTGGATGCCATACTCATTAGGAAAGATGGTCTAGAGGCCCTTCTCTAAGGACTCCTCCATATTGATAAGAACAATCATAGAACGAGGGGAAGAATGGATTAATGATTATCCCATACCGGTCCCATTTACAACCCTTTTCAAATAATTCATAATTCCCCAATGCATCTACTCCCCTATACAACCTGCCAGGGAACCCCTTGGGATATGGCAGTTTTACATATGTCACATTACACCACACTTGCCAGCAGCTTGCAAATAATAAGAAAGCCTCAAACCAAGTAACTTAAAGTCATAAACCAATGTTCCAATAAAACAACAATTTATAAAATCAAGAGAAAAGCCAAATAAAGATCAATTGTAGCTACATTCCAACATTCCAATCTTAATTCAAAAATGAAATTAAACAAGTCCTTGAGGCAATTCAGACTATAACAACCTTCAAATGGCTAAATATCCTAATAAAATAAATGTAGAATTCTACACTGATGACACATATTAAAATAAAACATCAATCAAGAATCACCAATAATTCATACTACAACAATAAAATTTACACATTATGAGCACCATGTGACTTTGATAAGGCACCTAAGGGGAGGAGGGTAATGGTGGTTCTCTAACCACATAAGTATAATAGCATGCAATAACCAGTGGTCCCTAACCACAAAAATATGAATAACTGGTGGTCCCTGACCACAAAAATCTACATCATTGGTGGTCCTTGACCACATAAATATAAGTGGTGGTCTCTGACCACATAAATATGAATCACTAGTGGTCCCTGACCACACAAACATGAGTAACTGGTGGTCCACAGAATTCCATCCTTTACCCATGGGTTATAAACATTAAGGAATAGGTTTGCACTATGAACTAACAAGTGTGGCTCTCATATGTGGGGGAGTAGGCCATGGTCAACGTCCATGGGAGGATTACAATGACTCAACATAGATCCTTTGTCAAGATTAGGGACAATTCCCTGAGCTCATAATTTCCTGATGGGAGAACATGTGCCTCTCAACCCCTGTTTACACTAGTTGGCATCACACTCCCATAAGGGGGGAACCAAACACTAGGGGTACACATTTAACATAAAAATAAAACTAACACAAAGGAATACATCACATTTCATTTAATAAACACACTTATATACATAGCACATTTATTTGAACTCACAACTAGCTAGCTTACATAAAAGCCATCACAAAGGGTACATATAGGGGATCATACTAGATGTCCACCACCCTTATCCCAAGTCAGATACCCTGTATCTCATACTTGGGCACAACACATTTACTGGTTTTCACTTCACATGCCATAACACAATACACTTTGCAAAATTCACCATAGAACAATAACAATTCACTTACACATTCTATTTTTCTTTAAGCAATATTCACTTTTCATCTCAATTTTGGAAATGTCGACTCACTTTGCATAGGAATAAGAAATAACTAGAAGTTTGCACTTGTAGCTTAATTATATCACCCAATCTTCCTAGAACTTAGCAATCCATGGTTCACCACACTATTAACACAAATGTCGATACACCCATACACACTTTATTTCCTTACACAATTCTCAATAAATTGCCATATAATTCACAATTGTAATCTAGGTAATACTCAATTTTCCTACAATTGACAAGACATGGTACATTGAACACTTCCCATCTTACCAATGTCACATATATGATCAAGATTGGGTTTTAACCATACCATTATTCCTTTTTCGTTCAACTATGTTTGTTATGTTCACTAACATATTAGTATGGTTAATTCCACTATAATTTTCATGTGCTAAAGAAGGTTTCCTGCTTGATAAGGAAGATAGTTAATCATTTTTGTTGGAAACATTACAATATGGGAAAAGAAAGAACACTCAATGCATGAAACACAAAATAATAATTTTCACAACTCATTGATATCTTTTTACAAGTCTTGCATTTCACTATCTAAGATTGAACCATTTAATCACATGTTACAATCATCATTTTTACAATCACAACTCCATATAACCTCATAAATATGCACAAATGAGTAAAATTCTTGAAATTTCTATCTACTTTTAATTTTTCTCCTTTACATTATGGTGTATATGATTTTCTCTCAAAGAGTGAGTACAGTCAATGGTTTAGAATACAACATTAGCTAAAAGTTTTATAATTCTACTTAGTGCCTCTTATCGATATAGTTTAACTTTCCAGTCACTTAATACGCCATGAATCACACATACTTCATTACTCAACTTCATAAATTCAATAATTGATTATTCAATTCTTATAACATGTGTACACAACCTTCAAGGTCAACACCTAATTGACTACCCTATTACTTCCTTTATGACATGTATCCTTTCATATTTTGGCACCAGCAAGACTTTAGTTCTTAGTTATGTATAAGGAAGTGTTTATAGTGTGTGCCCTAGATAACGTTGTAACTTCAAATGCATATTTTGACAAGGTCTCTTCACCAAGGTTTTAAACTCAATTACTAGAAGGAAAATATTTACTCATTACCTAAATCAATTTTCACGAATTATAACTTAGTTGCAACTTTCTACACATTCTTACCTTTGACTTGAATTTTAGTAATTATATTCTTTCACTTGTTTTAGTCTTGGATAAAACAACACAAAAGGTTTGATAGGTTTCATCGTACTATTAAGTTCACTAGGTCATGGTTCACTTGCAATAGTGTTTGAATGACATAGGGTTTCACCATTTAATTCAAGGTAAAATTCAATTTTGTCCACTTTTCTAAGTTACACGTACTATACAATGCAAGACTTTCATCATTAGTTGATGTCATCATACATGAAATTTTTTACCTAACAACCACAAGGTGATTCATTCATTGCTTCACAGGAACGTGAATTAAATCCTTATACACTATGAAAATTGAGATATTGGGTAATAGGAAAGTCCTATATATACCATGGTCTAAGTTGTGCAAGGTAGTAGTTCATGAGTATCTAGAATCTATTACAAATAATGAACAAGTCCTTAGTCTTAGGTCCAACAATCTACACCTTAAGGGTTTAATTTTAATCTTTGATAAAATTTTAAATTCAAATGTACGACATGCTCAAATTTCACATACTATAAAGGGTTTTACATTGCTTCACTCATGTTAGTTTGATTTAATAAATTTAAGGGTTTAGAGATTTAAACTTGTTAAATTACAACATTTAACACATTAATCCATTTTGTGGGCCATATAATTCTTTCCTCTTTGAAGTTAGTTGCAATTTTCCATAATATAGTTATGATGTTCTATCCTTTATTTGTACTAAGGTCTCAACAAGAATGTTAGTTTCTCCCAAAACACAACTAACTTTAAGAAGTTACATTATTATTGTGTTTAAGAATTATGGTCTTAAGACGTCAACAAAATAATGTTTCTTTAATAATACCCATTGTGATGACCTATTACACTATTCACGTATTTTATAAAAGGACCCCACTTCAGAAACTCAATTATACCCTTTCGAAAGTTTAATAAAGTTTAATATCAAAAGGCCAAATTGATGCCATAACCCTTGTTAACTAGACCGATATATGTATCAAGTCATTCACCTCATTTACTTAAAACAAGGGACCATGGTTTATATTGAGTTTCTCCTAAAAGTTGAATGTAATCAATTAAATGCATGCTCAACCCATCTATAATGGTGTAATACTCCCATGTTTGATTGGCTCATTAGATACTTTTGATACTGTGGACACTCTGTGATATTCTGTGTGGTGGATTTATATTTGATCGTGTGTGGTTCTTTGGTTAATTTGTTTACTGCTCTTATGTTATGTGTGTAGAAATTGATGATATATTATGCATACATGATTTGATTTGATCTATTATGTAATGATAAGTTCTTAAATTTATATGCATTAATAGTATCATGTTTACGATGACATGTTAGTATTGTATGGTGGAAGGACGGAGTAGTACCACTCGCTTGCGAGTGCCCTATTACCCTGCTATTTCCTTTCACCATGTGTTTGCAATAGAGATTATATGTTACTTGACGTTTAATTGTTTGCAGGGATTGCAGGGCTAAAAGTCTCGACTCCACCTGCTTCGGCAGGACAGGGCGAGCACAAATTAAACCCAACGGGTACGATGTGGTTAAAAAAGAGTTGTAAGGAAGGGTTTCCCGACCCATGTCCGTCATTTGTCTGAGTTTATGGAGTCATATGTTAATTCAATTTGTCTTGTTATTTCGATTGTTTGAGTAAGATGATTTAATTAAGTTATTATGTGGGTGATTTAATTATTTTAGAATTAAAAAGTATAAGTTAAGAAGTATTGAGGTTAGTCATATTTTAATTGAAAGTTAATTATCAATAAACATTTGTTTTAAATCAAATTAACCGGAAGTAATTTTTTAAAACGAAAGGAATCGTTGTTAAAAAGTAAATTAATAAATAACTGTGACGTATTGGTGGTAACTTAATAAATAAATACATAGGTAATAATTAATTAAGTGGAAGTAAGTTAAAAAAAATAAAATAATAGAAATTATTGGTTTAAAAGTTAATAAGTAAATAATTAAAGTTACTTTAATTAGACGTTGAACATTGGTAATTTAAAATGATTAATTAAAAACTGGTAAGTTGGTGGGAGTTGTGGAAAGAAGGAAATTAGTTATGTTTTAAACCTTCCGCGGAAACGGAAAAAAAAGACAATGGGGTGGTTGTAAAAGAAAATGGTTATTCTTTAAAAGAGGAAGAAAAATTAAGGAAAGGGGCTGGAAAATTTGATTTGGGAAAGAAAGCTGTAAGAAGGAGGGCCAGCGGGGAAAGCAGGAGAAAAGCGTCTGTGGGGTAATTCTTCTTCGGCCGTAGGACGCCAGGTTTCTCTTGAAATTTCTGACCTATTACTATGCTTTTGTTCTAGTTGTCTATGCTGTTTGAATCTCTCGCTGCGATAAATTTTCATGTGTGGAAATTTGTGCCTGTAAGGATTTGCAAAATTAACATTTAAAATCAAGAAAAAGAAAATATGATTTACAATTCTTTAATGCAACTTACTTGAGGAAATTTCTTTTGACCAAAATAAAAATTTGGATTTGGGGATTGTGAACTAGGGTAAAATGGGTACAAATCTTGTTTATTTAGTATTTGTGAATTCACTGTTATAAATATATATGGATTTTAGTAGATATAATTATTCTTTTTAAATTACTGGGAAGTAATTTTAGTTGCGAGAGTGGGTGGTCTTCGTTAAAACAAAGGGTGTTTTTACCATGTGTGTGATTGGCTGGATTTTAATACCGTGAATTTTATTGTTTTTTTTTTTTTGATTGTTCGAAACTCATTGAATAAACATTCATATTTATAAAGATCGATATTTGGGCTTGTACATTTTGATTCGTTTATTAGTATTTTGTAAAAGAAAAATAATGCACTGATTTGCAAATGCGAAGTCTTCTATTATAGAACTTTGGTTATGTTGTTTTCAGGCTTAGTATATATTGTACTTGTTCTTTTTGTTTTTAACCTAGTCTCTGTCCTCCAATTCCGGTGGCTGCGCGCGTTAAGTCCTCATCCGCTCCTTGGGGTTGTGTACAACGCCATTCACCTTATCTTTGCTATAGTATGCGTTGCTGGAAAAGGGCGTGTCTAGAATTCGATAGGAAGTATGGCGTTGTTTCAGGTGTATTGGTTACAGTATTTGAAAGATGCACGAATTTTATGGTGTCAATTTTGTATGTTTGTGTTTATAGTTGGTTGGGATTGGAATGGCGACCAAGCTGTACCTTACCTCTTTTCTTCCTGGCTGGGCACCAAATTTACCTAACTTCTTTTGGCCACCGTGCCAAGGACGTCCGTCTATCCATCTTTTGGCAGGGAGTCACTGTGTAGGGCGTGTTTTTGTGTCCTTTCATTAATATGAACTCTGTGGTCCTAGGGGTGTCCAATATTATCTTAGAGCATTGAAAACAGTAAATTGTTTACTTTGTTTGGGCCATAATGATCAGCGCCCATGATTCTAATTGATTTCTTTCTTGCTGTGCGAGTAAGGAGGGAGTGGCTGGCGATAGCCATACCACGCCTGACCTCCAATTCTCTACAGCGCGTGTGTTCCTCCGCCTTCATTTTGGACAGCGTGGTTGGGCGTCTTGGTTGGGCACTATATTCTTTGTTCCTCCTTGTATCCATGTTCTATGTTGATCCATCCGTGTGTCCGCACTGTACTCACCGTGTGGCGTAGCTTTTTGTGGGTTTAATTTTGTATTGATTGCATAAGTTTCCTTGTCACGCCTCTGTTCCTTTTGATTTAATTACTTGTTATTTTGTTACCAGTCCGTAGTTTCATGTGCATTTATGAACATTTTGGAAGCTTTTCTTTTTCCGCATTTTTCTGTTATAAGAATTCTTTCACAGGTTCCATATCAGAATTCGAATGCTAGTTTTAATTTTGTTCGGTGTTAATAAATTAAATATAGGAAGTAATGGTATATTAGTGATGATAGCATACATATATATATGTGTGTGTATTTTATTTATATGTGAATTTTAATATTCATTGAGTTAAATATTAATTAGTTGTAGTAGAATGGTAAGGTAGATTTATATTCTTATAAAAATTACTGTGCGTGATATTTTTAACTCTTCTGTAATTTGTATAGTAGTGTTCTCATTTATTCCAGAGAATAAAATATAGGTAAATATGGTCTTATCGAGGCATTTCATTCCTAAAATATGCGTAATATGTTGGTTCTCAGGACTTGAGTTCACCGTATGCCGGAGTTATTAATCTACGAGTTGGTTGATATATAATTAAAGTAGGTATGCAATTATAATTTAATAGATCTGTATATAAATGGATTATTTGTAATTTTATCATAAGAGTTAGGGAATTTCTTTATATATATATTGTTTCTTTAATTATATATATATATAATCATTGAGGTTAATTTTATTATTAATGTTAAAACTCTATATATATATGTCTATGTGTGTGTGTAAATTTATATATAAATCGTAACTTAATTGTAGGATAGATTTAATTTGATAGTTTAGTAAATATATATATATATATAGGTTGTAAATAGTTTTGTTCACTGAGAATTGAGTACTTCAAGGAGGAAAGTAATGGAGAATCATCACGTTGAATTTATGTTTAAATTAAATGGAAATTTGTTTGTGCATTGAACTATGATTTGATGTGAAACATTTCGTGTAACAAAAAGTGGTTGATTGTATTATTGTTTATGAATTCCTTTCGAGTAATATTATTTCATAAGTGATAGGAATTTTCTTTTATTGGGGAAACTTTAGAAGTGTTTTATTTTGGTTAGGAACTTAAGTGATTCCAGAGGTGGGTTAAGGTGGTTGTCTTTGATTTTTGCCTTGAATCTAGACTTGAGATGTCTGTGGATGGTTATACGTTTGGATTATGCCGAATTGTAAAAGTGATTCCTTGCAGTTGGTGAGATGGTCATGCCTCACGTTTGATTGTCCTTTGATGTAATTATTTTATCTTGTTCAATCCTTGTTGTTATTGTGCTGTAATTGAATGATTAGAGGGAGTGGCTCTGAGTGGGTGGTCGGCGCACAAAGGGGCGCCAGGATAGCCCTCGTCAGAGTAGATTTAATAAGTGATAATTAAAATAATTAACTAGGATTGGGTAGTAACACACTAAAAAGATAATTATTGCCTCATCCACCTTTGAGTGCTATCACAGACTAAAGGGGATTGAGAAGGCCATGGTTGGCATGTTCGTTGCCTTGTCTTCGCGAAGGGTAACGGATCCGTATGAGCAACCCTATGGAGTGGTGCCTTGAGATAGGTAGCCTGGATAACCGTAGATGGAGGCGGCTCCTAGCGCTCGAGTGCCTGGATAATCTGTTAGTAGATGGAGGTGGCGCCTTGCGATAGGGATGCCTGGAGAATCCATGTTAAGCCATGCGATGACACTCCCCTCTAACATTCATGTTTATGTTGTCTTTTGGAAATCCTCTGGAATCGGTCATTTGTTTCACTTTGCTGTTCGAATTTGAATGCTTTTATGTGTTGTGTAATTTTGTTTAGTTGATGGTGAGTTGTTGTTTTGTTGGTCTTGGTCGGGAACCTCTTCCTTTGCAACTCCTAGCACGGGGGTGGTCGGGTGGTTCGTGTATCGCACCCCGTTGGGATTCTCTTCTTTTTATGCAGGTTCATCTTTCGGTGTTGAGATGCTGTCTCAATGGATCCTTGTTCGTGGGTTCCAGATCTATGTATTTGTGTGATTCTTTTTATTGTTGTATCATTCCCACCTAGTTGGGATAGTCTTGTATAAATCTGCACATGGTGCTATTGTTATGTAATCTTATGATGATGTAATGTACTCTAAGTGTAACCTCAGTTTTGAGGAGAATTCATAATGATGTTGTAACTTTGGTTATTCTTTTATCATGTTTCTTATTTTGTTGTTACTGATGTAATTACTGTTATGGATGGATGAAATTTATGGATCATGTAATAGTTAGTTAATTATCCAAATTAAGTAACGACCTCGTGTTCCTCAAAGGATTAAGTTATGCAATTTGATTTATGATTACGTTATGTTAGTTACTATTCTATTTAAAAAAAAAATTGTTGCATTTTACTTAATTCCTTTGGGGTTGCGGCGGGCGTTACAAATGGTCATTTCTTGGCCTATGGGTACTTTACAATCTTATTTGGGTTGGATAAGTACAACTAGGTTCATGTTTACTACACCATTCAAGTCCCTTAGAGTTTCCCTTATAAATATTTTATTGACAACACTTGAGTTGGTTTGCACATTATCCAAGAACTCACAATAATTACTACCTAATTTATTCCCAGAGCTCCTTAGAGTTGCAACCTGGGGCTCTGATACCAAGTGTAATGCCCATAATTTTATGCTAGAAAAATCCAACAACTTTTTTTTTTGAACCCATTAATTAAACTAATTAACACTCTAAGTGGTTATGGTGAAGGATATAACTACAATACACACTACACACCCTGGTGTGGTCACTTCTTAATATAACTTTATAAATAAATAAATTTGAGCTCTTCTTTAGTGATGGTGTACTAGAGTCAATTTAGCTTGCTCAAACATGCACACATGTACATTTATGAACTAGAGAAAGATAGGTTATAAACTTATTTAATGATATAAAAATTAAAAAAAAACCAAAAAAAAAACCATAATCTATGAATTAACATCTTTAAGCAATGATCAATTATGTATACCATGTTCATATCAAAATATTGATGTTGATATAATAATATTTGGTAACAAAACAAATAATTATTTAGCTTCAATTTAGTTTTTAATGACCTCCTTATTGTTGGGAATCAAAATAAAATTATCATTAACTATTTGACACAAACTTTAATAATATTATAATTATGTTCAATAACCCAACAACAATATTATTATTACATAATTCTTGTGTACACAATATTATTGTCATGTGCTTCAAACCCTATTCATAACATTATTGTTGTTTAATATCCAATTCATCCATCTCACATTTGTATTAGAAATGTTCTCACCTACCTCACCCCAATATATTAACATCGTTTATTTTTTTCTATTTATTTATATAATTAGATGTTATATCTTAATAGTATTTATTCTTCCATTTACCATAATAATGTTATAACTATTTAATCACGTCATCATGACTTTTATCCCAATATTATACTTCCCTATTCAATAAAATAATAATTCACTAATTCTATTAGTACTATTATTTTACTCATAACAAAATGTTTTATCATAGCACTATAGATATAATTTTAATATCTCCTTGTTTTCAATAGTTTAAATTGATATTACCTTCTATATTAATATTTATTTTCTTATATTAATGTCACCTTTTACTTCAATTCCTATTATTATGTTATAATACCAATAAACAATTAATATATTTATATTTACACGTTACAATAATTTTATCCAACATTATCAATGATGCATTTAAATTATATTTGAACTTTACTATAATCTCTCTCTACTCGGTAAGTGAAATTTAATGATGTTAAAAAAATTTACTAATGTAAAACACATTTACTCTCAAAATTGATATTTTACCTTGCAGGTAATATTAGTATTGGTATTTTCTATTATTTAATTTCAAGTTTATTACTATTAATATGAAATGTTAAAATTCTTTTTTTATCATTATTCTTGATAATAATTTATTTATTTATTTATTTTAAATTATCATCATTTATTAACATCATCATTATTTTATTTTTCCCCTAATAATTAGATTGTTGATAGTAGATTTATCTTATATTAACACTAGCATGATTTTACATTTACTTTTCCTTCTTTTCTTGTCCCATAACAATAGTAATTATTTTTCCCCCATAATAACTCCATATAACTTTAACCAAAACATAACTAAATGTATTTATATTAATATCACTCATTAATTTTATACACAACATTCATTAATTCTTATTTATAGGGTTAAAATTTATTTCAATTTAACTTGTTGGGAGAACAAAAGTGAGGTGAGTAGCTCTTTTTAAGCCCCAAACTTTATTCCAATAATGCAAGAAACTCAACTCCATTTTTATAATCTTCATGTCCGACTTTAGGTCAAAACATTATCTCCACTCTATTTACTGCCCTAACTTACCTCCTCTCTTTTCTTATCTATTGAAGCTATTTTCTTATTTGGCAGGGGTGTGTGAAGCCAAGATGACAGTGTTCAAAATAGGGCATACAGGTTTATCTCCTCCTGAAACTAGGCCGGATGAAATTTGAGCAGTGTCTATTTTTTTTGGGGTGTTTGATCCATCATTACATGTATGCTACCCTGTTGCAGAATGGCAAGTATATTTTATTTTATCAAGGATACTGGACCGAGTTTGTATGGAGTTTCCAGAGATCTCTGTTTTTTATTTATTTATTTTTAATTTATATACTTTATTATTTTATCCGATTAACCTTTTTTCTTGCTAAAAAAATTGACGAGATTTAAGGTGACTGCTCCCAAATGCCACAGGGGCAGCTAAGCAACACCACATGGGTTGTGCCCTTGCTGGGAGGGGGCAACGCCTCCCTTCCCAGCCACGACTAGGGTTTGGGAGGGTCGTTCCGTACCCAGCACCACTATTTTTACTTTATTTTATTTTATTTAAATTTATATGTAAATATATATTTTTCTTTTCAGATTATATAAATAATAAAATATTTTCATTACATAGTGTATATATTAGATAAGATGAATAGATGTAGATTCATTTTTTTTGTTTGTTTCCATACATTTAGATGCATTTCAAATTTTATTTAACAAGTATATCTACAGATGATGGTTTAGATCCAATAACAGCGGTTTAAACATTTTACCGGCTTATTTGTTTATTTACTCATTATATATATATATATCCTCTATTATTACAGAGATAAAATCAAAAGAGTGGTATACGAATTTCAGGATATAAGAGTTCTTTGTTTTTACTGTGGTAAATTAGAGAACAGAGGCTTTATTGCTTTCAAATACATTTTATAATCTAATTGTATTTTCACAAGTATGCTGGAAGAAAAAAAATTTCAAGGCATAAAGTATTAGTAACATCATTTGTAACATTAGACATTATAGCCTAGGAATTTATATGTTTATTTATTTATTTGCATCACTTTACTATAGGTATTATTTATTTTGAGGAATAGATATATTTTGGTTTGGTCAACAAAATAAAAAGAATACATCCCATTTTCTTTAAAGTTTTGAACTTATGTTCTCATAACTTTATTTATATGTATATATATGTATTTTGCTTTATTGAAAGGAATAAATAGATTTTCCTTCAAACTATCCTAACATTTCAACAATATCATTTATTTAGCTTACATAATGTATGATACTAAATAATCATTGACTCCAATAATTTCTTTAAAAAAAATCAAGACAAAGAGATGTAGTGAGAAACATGCTAATAAGTAAGAACTTACTTCGCTACCTATTTTCTTTCTTTTCTTCAATTCAACAAAATAAAATTTCTTCAATATTACACACAATATTTAGGATTACAACAAAAAGAAACACACAAGAATAAGGCTTGCTCTTTTTCATACTCCTTTACCCATTTCAACAAGATACTTTCATTTTACAATAATACTTCAAACTAAAATAAAATGAATAATCATGCCAAAGAATGCAAGCTTGCTCTCCACCCTACCATAATGGCGTCATGGAGCATCGTGGGCTCTAGCCATACCCTCGAGCAAGGAATTATTTTAGCCCACAATGATCAGTGGAGTCTTTTCTCATTTTTACAAAGGAATAAAACTAACATAGCACAACTTACATGCATGTATGTCCTCTACTTTATGTTTTCAAGCATGATCCGTAGAATAGTTCAACTCCTTATGTAAGACCCCACCTTGTTGTATAGTAGTCATAAGTACTCTAATGGTACCATTGGTAAGATTTCCCTTTTAGCGATCATTACTTGAATCAAAGGAATAGATTATACAACATAGAATTAACATCGAACATGCAATATACATGGTTTTGATTCATAGTTAAGGTGATAGTATGTGGCTAATATCATTAGATGTTTAAATGATTATTGGGTACCATTCATTTAGTTCTTGAGACCTTATCATGCAAAGTGACTAAAATATTTATAATTTGTATCAATAGACTTTAGATCCCATTTCATGAATCTGGATGCACATCATGTTAGTGTCATATGTAAGATAGTTCAATTAGCAAGGGTTGTATGTATCATGGAGAAATATTAATCTAAGATAAGTACTATTTCCCTATATGATCAGTTACTTGGTGATTAGAATGGAAAGAAAGGTATTCTACAAGTTATTATTTACTAATATTAAATTAGTTGTGATTCCTCAATATTGACAAGTGGTCAACCTTTCCATAAACATTCATTATCCTATTACAGTGCAAATTATTGAGATCATTAAAGTAGTTATTTGAAATGTTATTTTTAATGTATTATGTTCTCCCCAGAGCTAATATTTTTCTTAGATAGACCAACTAGTTGTGAATTAAATGATATATATTTGCAAATCTAAATAATAACTATAGAAGCGAGTTAATTAGAGAATATATATATAGTTATGTTGTAGTTGATCAAAGAATGATCATGTGAATTATCATTTAATTTGTTAATGACTAATTTACTTAAGCATGCTGAATTTAATCTAGTATGGATACAATTAGCATCATAAAGTGCTAACATGTAGTGGCAAGAAGTTGTGTTTCAAAATTGGATATTTTGGACAATAATCATCTGAGCAACATACAATAAGCATGATCAAGGTTAGCAAATTTGATTAATATTCAAGTAATAGTTTGATTTTAAATATGTCATTTAAATTATTTCATTTTGGAGTATTGACAGTGGCAAAAGTGTGTAGGATTATTTAACGGTCAATGGAAGGTGAGAGGATCACCAAGACCCTAATTATTTCCCCCTTCACAATGTGAAACTTATAGGTTATTTATGTGATTGTGAAGTGTTGTTGTCTTGTGCATATTGTTAATAGTTTTAAATTTGTGAGAAATAAAAGTGTTTTAAAATGTTTATTCATGTGTGCAAAAAGTGTAACCCGTAGGGAACTTGGTAGGGCATGTTTAGAGGGTAGTAAATGGTATAAAAGGGGGAGGAAGTCAATTTTAAAATCCCCACTCGAGTGTTTATGGTTAGGGCACAAAGGAGGGTGATAAAAAGAGGCTTTTGGGATTGTTTTGAGGGGGAATGAGAGGTTGAAAAAAAAAGACTTCACAAAAGGAGGAGGAGGAGGAGGAACGATGGATACAATGCAACTATGAGGTAGGAATCTTATGTTTAAATTGTTGTTTTTTTTTTGTGGTTGCAAATTTCTACAAGTTTCCTTTTTGTTGTAGTTGTTGGAAGTCTCTTGTTGTTGTTGTTGTTACAAGTCCTTATTGTTGTTAATTCAAGTGCTAGGGAGTATGAGATTTAGAGTAATAGTCTTGTAGGGCTCCCTCTATTCAGTTCCATGTGTGGTGTACCCTGTTTTATGTTTGAACCTATAATGGTCCCTTGTAGTGTTAGAAAACCTGTTGCTCTATTGTATCTATGGTTGCATAAATCTTGAAAGGGTCCATGGTGATTTCTCTTGGCTCGGGGGTTGGCTAGAGCCCTTTGTGGCATTATGATGCCAATATGGAAGGGAGGAGAGCTTTTTCCTTCCCATTGGTTGGTTGAGTTTCATATTGCTGGTTAAAGTTGGAGATCTCACCCATTTGCTTAGCTTTTGGATTTCAAAGATACTGGACTTTGTTAGACAAGGAAATAGCTACCTATATCTCTTGTAAGGAATCTGCATGAAAGTTGTGATAAAAAAACATATTTGTGAACAAAGGAAAGTGCATGTATGGAAATATATAAGTGTTTTACTTTATGAGCTTCCTTGGAAAACATCAAACATTGTATTCAACTGATATTTGTTAGGATTTATGAGGAGAATATAAATCATTCATAGATTATTAATAGTTCATGATGGTTTTATTTAGATTTTAGTTTCCTTTGATAAATAAAGATAAATACACCTAGAGGAAGGATTATTTGGGGGTTTTGAAATAATACAGATTTAGGATCTAAATGGACCATGCATAGTCTAAGTATTGGTCTGTTGTGTGCAAGAGTGTACCTAGAAAATCATGTTAACTTGCAAAACAACAAATTGAGAATGAATGAACAACGTATTATCCTGAGTCTACAGTCTTGCAAATGAATCTAAATTGCTTGAAGTGCTCTTGATGCAACTCTAGATGGATTTCTTCAACCCTTGCCTTTTTTTTTGAAATCTCTTAAACACTTTGTTATTTCATTTTGTTCCTGCAACCAAATTGAAACACAGATTAAAAAAAAAAAACCACAATCAATAAAGAAAAGAGATACAAAAAAATCAATTAATAAATAAATAAATAAATGTTAATTCATCCTGCAACTAAGGTAATCCAGCATTGGAGGCTCGGCCTGGAGGGCTACAACCATCTAGTCAATGTGTCTCAGCAGGGTAGGCTGATAGCCTCTTAAGGGCATCCCCAAATTTGGTTACCTCTCCTTACACCACCAATTTATAGAAATGTGGCTACACTGCCAAAAGTATGGACTTGAAACTAGTGAATTTGAACCCAAAAAAAAAGAAAAAAGAAAACCATCATTCAATAATGAGACACCCTCCCTCATTTCCTATCAGCTGCTGGTAACACGTTGCTGTTCTCGCCAGATAAAATCAGCTACCGTCCCTTTTCCATCTTCTCAGCTGAAAAGGAAATGCATAAGGATAGTTTTATTAGGGTTGTGCCTTTGATGAGAAAAAAATAAAATTAAATTAAATATGTAGAAACTAGGGCATATTCATGTTAAGCCTAGAGGTGACGCGTAGGCATTAAGAAGAGTAAATGGAAATAGCTGTTGGAGAATCCAGAATTATTTAGTTTAAATAAATCAATTAGCTTTGAACAACATCCACTTTTAAGCCTTATAACGTCATTCTTAATTTGGAAGGTCAAACTAACCTGTCTTAAGCTAACTCTCCCATTATTGGGTATATTACTCTTTGTGATGTTAAAGAAAACTAAATGTTGAAAAACTAAAAAAAAATATAACCATATAAATAAGGTTTCTTTTTGCCAACTGTAAATGAAACAATGAAGATAGCATGTTTGTTTTAGAATTTAATGTAAGGAGAGTGGCGTTCAAAATTCACATCCCTCCCATCTTAGCTTTTAAGAGAATTCTACGTAATTCTCATATTAAATATTCCTTCAATAAAGGAAAAGAGACTATATTCCTACTCCATGAAGAAAAGATTAGAATAGTTTAAGATAACGGTATGTATAAAGATTAAGCATTGGTAATAAAGGAAGAAAGAATTTTCATTTTGCTTATTTTAGGTTTGTTTTTAGAGTAAAGTAGTGTGTATAAAGATTTATATATATGAAGTAATATTTGTAGTGTTATGGGATAATCATTATTATTATGATTTTAATTTATTTCTTAAAATAAATAAAATATATATGTATATAGAGGTTATATATATATATATATATATATATATATATATATATATATAAAAGGATAAATAAAATAATATATATTATACAGATTTATATATTGAATAAACCAGTTTGTGGGTTTGTCAAATTTATTTGGGAGCATTAAGTTAACAATATATAATTAGCCCCTTATTTTAAAATTGGTGTACTCAAATCATATGACTAAATAAGAATATTATTATATTATTGTCTTAATGGATATTGGGAATTTGGTAACAAAGGAAAAGAGGGAAAGTGAACTTAAAATATGAATACCTAACAATTATTATTTTATAGTGAATTGTTGGTGTTGCTATCGCTTAAAGTTGTAAATCAAAATAATTATAAGTATATAATCTAGGAAGAGAATTTTAGTGTACAAAAAAAGATCTCAAAAATATTATCTTCAGTACATCTTTCATAACTCAATGAAACATTATTTATTTTCTTTATAAATCAAAATTTCTATTAACTAGGTAGGATTGGGAGTTATGTAAACTGTGGGGTTTATCCATATTAGAATCTCAACAAGGAAAGTATTTTAATATATTCCATTTTAATCAAGAGTGAGACAAGGCTCTCTCAAAAAAAAATTCTTCTCCTTTGAGTCTCTCTCTAATCTTCGATCCTCGCACCTTTATGGGCATAAGCCACTCACTTGCATTCAAGAATAATCTTATGCCTAAGTGGGGAACCCTCTTCTTGGAATAAATGGGGATATTGTATTGTCTTGTAAAAAAAAAAAAGAAGAAGAAAGAAAGAAAGAAAGAAAGAAAGAAAGAAGAAATATCCTCGTGTGATAATATTGTATAATATATACTGTAAACTTAAATAAATCCGAAAGAGGAGGGTCAATGGGGAACTCTCCCCACTAGGTCATTGTGAGGACTCATCACCATGATTGTTTGGCCACTTAGGTCTTTGTAGCGGATAATCTTCCCTTTGTGAGAATAACCAATGCTTTTGACTTTAAGTGAAGCATAACTTTTGTGTGTGTGAATCATCAGGCGAGTGGTTGGCAAGGATGTTAGAGGGGTCAAGTAAGAAAGGGGGTGCTTAGTGCAAGAGAAATCCAAGTAGTGTCTAAAAAAAAATTAAAAAATGGCAAGGATTTCTTGTATTATATTTTTGGGGCATCACATTTGGTATGAGAGCCCAGGTTGAAACATTGGGTACTCTGGGATCAATATGGGTCTTATAGTTTTGTACATTGTGAATCTTGGCAACATTTTAATCAATTAACTTTTAAATCAAACTTAGTAAATCGTGTGAGCTAACCTTATATTTTAACATTGAATTCCAATTTCAATAAACTATCTAACATAGGAATTAATTGTGAATCAAAATTTGACCTTCTGAGATATTTAGTTAATGATAATTAGCCATAAGAAATCACAATCTTCTGAAGACCGAACCAATAGGACCACCATGTTCTCATAGAAGATGTGAATGTCGGGAAAGAATAATAGTTTAATTAATAAGGATTATCAAGTCGAATTTATAATTGTTGTCACCCTTTATTCTAAACCTTAAAAGGTGGGTGATGTTAAATACGACTGTGAGGAGTTTAATAAACTAGGGGTAAAATGCAAGCACCTTAATAGCCATATTTCGAGAAACCTAAATTTATGTCACCTTGCACACCCATAGTCTTGGAAGGACATTAATAATTCTTACAAAATTTGATATAATTAATTATTATGGATGGTTTACTATAGGCTTGGAAAATTAAATAAAATTATTATTAATCTATGGTCAAATTTGGTAAGATCAATCATATCCTTACACCATAGTGGATGTAATGAGCAGTTGTAGAAGAT
Organism: Sequoia sempervirens; assembly: GCA_007258455.2. NCBI lineage: Eukaryota > Viridiplantae > Streptophyta > Pinopsida > Cupressales > Cupressaceae > Sequoia > Sequoia sempervirens. The sequence continues at coordinate 44,631 of VDFB02115060.1, forward strand.
TAATTGAAGGATTCACCTAGCAAGCTTTATGCAAGGTTCAAATTTGAAATGGATGGTTCAAGTCACCCTCAGAAAGGAGAATTAGGTTTAATGATTAGATATAAAATGATGTAACTAATTTTGTAATAAAAGCACCAAATAGATGTTGTGCATAAGAAAATTTCACAACTCCTTGGAGAACCTTAAAAGGTGTAACTATTTGACCTAATTATGTCTACCATGTTTTAATCTTGATTGATGAGAGTGGGCCACTTCTAAGTTTCACAACTAATCAATACGATCAACAAGTGTACCACCCTAGAAAACCTTGTTAAATTCAATTTTGTGTGCAATTCTAATTTTCCCTAATCCAAATTGGAAGTTTGATAGGAAGTAAATTGAGGATTTCACCTATGGAGTGATTTATCCTTTCTTCCTTTAAGGATAATAATGTACAACTTAAGATCGTGATTTAGCCTTCAAAAGAGCCCCTTTATTAAGTGCCTTAAAACCCAAGAAAATTTACCTTTTGATTGGTAAGTAAAATTACATAGCCAATAAAATCCACAACTCACAACCTTGTTTTGTGTTGAAAATCTGATTTAGATGAACAAACAAAGTTGTACCTTATCTTAAAGTAAATGGTGAAACTAGAAACTTGCTTAAGTACGTTCCTAAGCAAACGATTACCTAGAATATTTAAGGGGACTATAAAAATGACCCAACCGTTATGCTATGTTGTTAAAGACTAAAGTAGCAAGAAAAGAAGAAGAAGCAAGATTTCCTAGGTTCAAGCTAAAGATTAAAATGCATATCTAGGATATGAGAGTTGAAGGCTAGCTAATGTGTGTTAAATGAGTCACTTGCTAGTTAGTTAAATTTCAGACCTTCTTGGAAGGACTTTGTTAAAAGCATAGTAGTAATTCAAAATACTATCTATGGAAATTTATTCATTTTTCTTTTCCTATACATTGCTAAGGACTAGAGACTTGATAGTGCAAGAATAAGAAAGCTTAGGTGTTGGAAATAAATTAGTAGTGTAAGCGAGTGGGTGTTGTATTTAAAATTTGTAGAGTTCTCTTGTGTAAGTTAATTAATTGTTAGTTTACTTTTTAGTCAAGTAATGAATTATGTGTGAGTACGGTGAATTATGTGAATGGTATATTAAAGCATATAAATAGGAGGCATTAAAATAGGCAAGTAAAATTTCTATTATTGTTGTGTGTTACTATCCCTGGCTTGTATTCACCTAAAGAACATATACACATGGGTATAATCAAGGAAAACTGTAGCTAGTTAAATTTCTAGTACTTTCTACTTCTTAGTTTGCCTTTGTGTCTTACAAAGTTGGAGGGAATTATGATCATGAAGATGAAGAATATAGCAAGTGCTAGATGATTCAATTTTAGGATATAAAGTGCTAAATTGTAAAGATATATGAAGGCTAATGTGTTACAATAAGTTGTTATTTAATAATTTATCATGTATCTGATGCACTAATGGTAATATTCCTTTTGATGCAATGTTCCAAATGATGATGGTTGCCAAATTACTTTGTAACTAAGAAAAAATCCTTGCAACATGTTGTGTAAACTAGAATGAAATTTCCCTTTATCTAGACTCATTAGTAAACATAACAACTTGAGTGGAACAAAATTGGAAACAAAGCTAGTTCCAAACATGGAGATTTAGCTTGGCCAAATCTGAAACCGTAGGTACCAATTTATAAGGTAAGAGTGTGATGCACTGAGTATATTCCCATTTCTATGAAATTTGAAGTAATATCTATACTATAGCTATGTATCATCTAACAAATTCTTTTATTTATGAAAATGAGTAGATGTTAAAAAAAATGGTTAGACAAAGTGATCATGTTATAGAGTAATCAGAGTGTGTGTGGGTGTAACAACATCTGTGTTATGTTGTGTTATGGTGTGCTGAACTACATAAAGTTTATTGAGTTGTGACATGTCAAGTGGAAACCTTGTAAATGTGTTGTGCCCAAGTATGTGATATTGGATATCCAACTTGGGGTAAGGGTGGGTGGACATCTAGTGCGATTCCCTATATGTACCCTTTGTGAAGTGCGTTATATAAGATAGCTAGTTGCAAAGTTATGTAAATGTGTTAAATGTGTATCTATTAAATGGAATGTGATGTATTTATTTGTGTTAGTCATATTTGTATGTTAAATGTGTACCCCTAGTGTATGGTTCCCCCCTTATGGGAGTGTGATGCCAGCTAGTGTAAATAGGGGTGGAGAGATACATGGTCCCCAATCGAGATTTTACAATCTTAGGGCATTGTCCCTAATCTTGATAAAGGATCTATGTCGAGTCATTGTAATCTTCCTATGGACGTCGACCGTGGCCTACTCCCCCACATATGAGAGCCACACTTGTTGGTTCATAGTGCAAACCTATTCCTTGATGTTTATAACCCATGGGTAAAGGATGGAATAATATGGACCGCTAGTTTGTAGTACCCCTCCATTTATGCTTATGTTTTCTATTGCATGTTTTTATACTGTTAGACTTTGGTACTCTGTTTGGATATTTTGATCGCTGATTTTGAGCAACAGTGGATTTACTTTGTGACATGATGATACATTGTATGGTGATTACTGATTTATGATATGCTTTGATATAGCGTAGATGTTTTCCTTTAGATGATTATTGCTATGTATATGTTTATGATGGACTAACTATTATTTAATTCGTCAGTCTGATGTGACGTGTATTGGTGTGGAGAACAAAATCGCATCACTCGCTTGCGAGTGCCTTGTCATGTCCGTAATTTTCTCTGCACGGTGTGCTTGTTCAATGGTTTATATATATATATGCATGTTATTGCTTGGTTGCAGGATTGCAAGTACATGACACTGACTCCACCTAGTTACTCAGGTCTGAGCGTGTCAAGACTCAACGAAAATGTTGATTGGGAGGTAATAGTCTGGTTCATCCTAGCCTAGTCTATAACCCAATCATACTACATCTATTTAGTTCAGAGTCATAGATTGTTTTGTCTTTTCTATTTGGATTAATTGCTTGAAAGGTAAATTTGTCAATTTTAATGATAGTTTAATTATTTTTTTAATATATTGTTATCACAATTAATTTTTAAATTGTTGGAAAAATAAGATTTACTTTTATTTAATTAATTAATTAGTTTGTTTGGTTAAATGATTTAATCATTAAGATTAAATTTATTTAATTAAATTAATTAATTAATTAAATTAAAATTGTTATAAATTGTGTGTGTATAGATTTATTGAAATTTAAATATTATTTGGAAATGCCATATTTTATTATTAAATATATTTGCAATTTAAAATTGTTAATTTTAAATAAATTAATTAAATCATGCAAATCTTGAAAGGCAAGATTGCCGAGAAGTTGTTGAGAAGATATTTTGTACTTCTCGACAAGTGTGCCAGTACATTTATGATTTTTGGTTGAGGAATTTGTTCACGAATATTATTTTGGATATGGGAAAAAACACAGAAGATTTTCTATTCTATTGCACTTCACGAGAAAAATATCAGTGCTTGGTTAAATTTCTGTATATGCTTTTGGATTATTGAAATTTGTGGAAGTTCTTGGGTTTGTTATTTGGGAATTGGTTCTTGGGAAGGGATTTGGAAGCTATAGGCAACAAAGGTTCTCATCACCAGTCAGTTTTCTGAAGCAAAGGAACATAGGTATTCTCCTTGTGATTTTCATTTTGATTGTATTTGAAAAATATTGTCAGAGAAAAGAAAATTTTAATTTTATTAAAATCTTTGTAAATCTTGGGAAATTTAATAATTGTATATTTTCTGAAGGAATTGTAGATTTCCTTTAAAACTCAGAAAGCTTATTTCTCTATAGAATTATTTCTCTGTAGAATTAAATTTTGAATGAAAATCTCTGTACCTGGAAGAAATTTGTTAAATTCCCCAATTTTCCCACTGTAACCTTTAGAAAATTATTTTACTTCTCTGTTTAAAAAGAAAACCCTCTGAAATTTCCCAGAAAACCTTGAGGAATTGTATATATGAATATATATGTATATATATATATATGTATATATAACATATATATTATATTTATAAATTGAATTGTGAAAGGATCTTAGTTTATTTATATTAAAATTGTGTTGAATCGCCGTATAGGTGAAATTCTTTATTGTAGTTTATTTTAGAAAATTAAAATTGCATTTTTTTTATTGAGATCGCCATACGACGAATGTTTAATTTTTATTTATTTTTAAATAAATTAAACAGTGTTTGGGGGAGGGCCGAAACCCTCCCCATCTTTTTCCTTGGTGGGAATAGCCACCATGGCTGCTGGGCGCAGCCCTAGTGCGGGCTGCGTCCTCCCAAAGGGAGGCCGCGATTTGGGGGCGGTGGGTTTAAAAGTTTTAACTTTATTTTAAATTTCATTTAAAGTCCTAGAAATGTAAATTAAGTGATATATGTTTTTAAAATTTGATTTTATTATTATTTATTCATATATATATTATTATTTATATATATATTGTTATATATGGGTGATCCCACAATAATGGGTTACAATTTTTGGCCAAACTTGACATTAAAATCAGGATTTTTCACCAGACATTCACTTTCTTACACCTATAGCAGCTAAACCATTAAGGTTTTGAAGATGAATCAAACTAGTTATTTGTTAGATATTTTATGTAGATTCTAATTATATTTTTTTTAAAAAATTAAAAAATAAATTGTGATTATTTTATGTAATTTTTAATAACTTATTTTTTCTACTAATCAACATTTTTAAAAATTGATGTTCACTTTGGCACACATAACTTTTTTTATAGATAGGATACAATTCTGATTTTTAAAATGCAATTTTTTCACACCAATATCTAGGGGATGGATATTTTTTCATAATTTTTTGTTACATTTTTTTTTAATTAATTTTCCAAGTTAGCGTAATTATAATTTGGACAGAGGTGTACTTCGACACGCATAACTCTTTTTGTATTCATTTGAATTAACTTATTCTTTTTTTGTTGGAATAAGGACATAAATACCTAGGGCACATGTATTTTTTAGAATTTTTTTCTCTATTTTTTCGTATGTGTGAAATAAAGAACTTGATGTTCATTGAAAATCCTACATTCACAAGAAATAAGAAATAAATATAATAATCAAATTAAACATATTTAAAATTATAATTTTTAGGAAGCTTATAATAAGGGCTACATACTTACAAAGCATAAATTTTAAATTAATTCATTTGATCACTCAAAAGGTAAATCAAAAGTGGTTTTTTATCAACATTTTGATAGGTGTAGAGGAGACTCAATTATAGGTATGGTTTAAATCTAACAAGGTTCTATCCAAGGTGGTTTGATCTAAGGGGGTTTGATCAATACCTCTTTAATTAAAATAATTTAAATGGAACCTTTATAGTCATAAATCATTGTATTTTCTAATAATATGTGATTTCAGGCAAAAATCAGGATGTCCCAAAAAGTGTAACCCATTATTGTGGCAGCACGCATATATATAAGTATAAATATATATATATATATATTAATTGAATTAAATATAATAATTGATTTTTTTATATTTATATATAAACATATATGTATAAATGTTGTATATAAATAATGGCAAGATTTGAGATTTATTAAGTTAGAAAAATAATTTTCATATTTAAAAAAGAATAAAAAAATTGCATGTGGAATTTAAGCTTGAGAAAATAAATTGAAAGTGATATTATATTGCGTGAAAGCAAAACTAGAGTTAATTGTTAGATTTTATTTTCTAATTAAATGGAAAATAAATTTAATTTTAGATGATTTGTTTTGTACATCATATTTTGATTGATTGGATTTAGTAAATCCTAAAGTAGATTTCCAATGTTTTTAATTTGCTTTAAATAGCATTTTCTCTTTTGTTGGTTAAATCGGGAATGTCATAGATTTACAAGTCTTCCAGACAAATTATTAAATGTGGGAATTGGGATTGTTAAGTTGAATTCATGTGTAAGCTAAGGATGTGTACATGGTTTTAGCATGGTGTTAGATACCTGATTTTCTAAACATAGTTAATGTTGTTAGTTATGAAAAGTGTAGAATTTCTTGTTGTATTTTTGTACACCTTGTAAACCTTAGTCAATAAAACTTATATTCCTTTTTTATGTTTAGGGGAGTGGCTTTTTGTAAGGGCCGACACACAAAGTGGTGTCAGGGTAACTTACAAAGAGTTAGTAAGTCAGTGATAACTAAACAACACAGTAGTTAGAATTAAAATCTTTAACAAGAGTATTATGCCTCACTTATGGACTCTTGAGCTAGTTCAGTCTAGGGTATAAGATGAGAAGGCCTGGAATGGCAAATCGATGTCTTGTTTCTTCAAAAGACATTCGATTCTGCAATAGTATGCAATAGGGGCCAGGTTTCGTAAGAGGTTACCAGGGTAACCCAAGGTTGGGGACCGGAACCTAGGAAGAAACACTAGGGTAACCTTTGCAATGTTGTGATGACACTCCACCTAAAATAATAGTTTACCTTGTATACTTAGTACATTCGATTGTCTAAAATCTAGAAGCAATGTAACCATCAGTAGTTATGTACTTGTGTCTAGGGCTAGTTGATTATGTCTAGGTAACCATATTACTATCTCCTAGCATGGGGGTGGACCTACGAGTACCACATGGTTGGGTGGAACGTGCACGTTACTCCGTTGGGTCCCTAGTTTATGATCATGGCAACAAGAGCTTCATGGATGGAGAGCTCGTACTTTGAAACAAATGTATTTTCTTTATTGCATTATTGTAAAACTTGTATTGTAAAGCATCCCTCAATTGTTATGAGGTGAACATTGTAAAATGTAATTATTATTGAACTACCTCATCGGATGGATGAGTCCTGTAACATCTTATCAAATGCAATGTAAGAAACATGTTTGTACTTTATATTATCTTGAATGGAATTCAATGTTATGTGATGTTTATTTTAAATTTGTGATTAATTAAATATGAGCAATGTGAAATACTAAAGTCATCTATGGAAACTCAAAGTAGTGTAACGTCACGTAACTTAATGAATGTATGCAACTAATTAACTTAATAATTATACTTTAAAAAAAAATTATTGCACCTTTATAACACAATTGCAACATTCCTTAGGTTATTATGACGGGGCATTATAGATTGGTATCAGAGCCAAGGTTACAAACACTGGACACTCTGGGTAATCGCGAGCCCATTAGGTTGACCTATTACGTAGTGTCGCAAACTGTTAGCCTTGGTTGAATAATATCTAAGACTCATTATTGTTATGTGTAGGAACATGCCTAGGTGAGGTGGAAGAGGTCGTGGTAGAGGTCGAGGTGGAGGCCAAGGGCCAATCCCTCAGGTTACTCCCCCTTTGAGCCCTCATCATAGTGAACAAGCAGTACAGTTGGATCAGAGGAATGAGGGACAAAATTCTAAACAGTCAGGAGTAGAGGGTTCACAGATACATCCTTTATTAGAGGAGGTCCTAGCTCGACTTGGACCTAGACAGGAAGTTGAGCAGGAGGTTGTCAGAGAGAGAGATAGATCTCCTAGGAGAGTAGATGACACAGTGCATCAGGATGCTATTACTGCAGGACACATGAGGGATTTACTAAGGGCACGCCCTCCTACCTTTGATGGTGCAGGAGGTGGCTTAGAGGCTGAGACCTGGCTACTAGATTTGGGTAGATGCTTCACCATGCACCCTTATGGTAGCAATACCCATGTGAGATGCGCTATTATGCATCTAAGAGGATTCGCCTCTACTTGGTGGTACGTGGAGGAGCAAAAGCTCCACCTAGATATTGGGTTAGTGTCTTGGGAGATGTTTCTGGAGAGGTTTAGAGCACGGTTCCTGTCAGAACACTAGAGGTAGCGACGGGCTGATGAGTTCCATGATCTACGTCAGTTGGCTCTTTCTGTAGAGCAATGTGAATGTAGGTTCTATGAACTCAAACAGTATGTTGGCATTGGCGATGATGAGCCTATGCTGGTACAACACTTCATCAGGGGTTTAAATGCCCACATTAGTGGTGGTGTCAGAGTCTTTGAGATAAAGACTATGGAAGTTGCAGTGGAGAAGGCTTGCATAGTGGAAGAGAACCTTGTTATGGTGTTAGGTGGTCACACAGGGGTACAGATTGGCAGTGCTCCTGCAACAGGTATTAGTCCACAGGTTGGACAGGCACAGATAGGAGGTTCCCCTAGGAACCAGCAGACACCCTCAAAGGGTGGGTAGCAACAGCAACAACGTACACCTCAAAAGAATAACAATCCACAACCATAATAAGGTAATAGTCCTCAAATAGGAAAGGGTCACAATTGGTGGCGCAACAAGTGCAATAGACAAGATCAGCCTGCATAGAGTGCTCAGTCTACTATCAGTAGAGGTAGTTTCCAGCAATCCAATGCACCTTCGGGTGGCAGAGGATTCGATAGAGGCACAGGTTGTTACTCATGTGGACAGTAGGGACACATTGCTAGGCAGTGTCCGATGAGCTCGATTCTACTAGTTTTGGGCCTCGACCTATAGTTTCAGAGCCTACAGTGGGTGATGTAGGACGATCACATACAGTATATGCTATGGTTAATGACCACCAAGCTGATCACCAGAACATAGTGGTTGAGACTTTAGGTAAGTTACATGGTGTTAGTGTTTCCATTCTTTTTTATTCTGGAGCTACTGACTCCTTTATTTCACTGACCATCATTGACCGTTGTGGTTTTTTGGTAGTAAAGCAAGGTGGTAAGTGGCAGGTTGAATTCACCTTAGGGGTGAAAGTAGTAATAGAGAATTTAGTACATAATTGTGAACTTAAAATTGGTACGTTAACTACCTTAGCAGATTTACATGTTACACCTTTAGGATTGTATGACATAGTTTTAGGTATGGATTGGCTAGCATCTCATCATGCTATGATTGACTGTCAACTTAAGACAGTTAGTTGCATTAATGATTTAGGTGAGAAAGTGGAAATTATAGGTGTTCAAAGACCTATCTCTTTGTGGATGATATCTGCTATGCAATTAAAGAGATGTCTTCGTGAGGGTTGTCAACTATTTGCAACAACAGTTACTGATTTGGAAGAAGGTGAGAGTCGGGAGGTATCTCTTGATGATCATCCTATTCTTAGGGAATTCACAGACGTGTTTCCCGATGACATACCTGGAATGCCACCGAAGAGGGATATTGATTTTAGAGTTGATTTAGTTCCCTGAGCTGAGCCTATCTCTAGAGCTCCATATAGAATGATGACTCGGGAGCTAGAGGAACTCCGTATCCAATTAGAAGAACTATTAGAAAAGGGTTTCATTCATCCTAGTGTTTCCCCTTGGGGAGCACCTGTCATCTTCATAAAGAAGAAGGACGAATCACTTAGGCTGTGCATTGACTATCGTCAATTGAACAAGGTTACGATTAAGAATCGTTATCCTTTGCCTAGAATCGATGATCTTTTTGATCAAATCAAGGGACCTAATGTGTTGTCTAAAATCAATTTGAAATCTGGGTATCATCAATTGTGAATAGCTGAAGCAGACATTCATAAAACTGCTTTTCAAACTTGTTATAGGCACTACGAATTCACAGTAGTACCGTTTGGGTTAACGAATGCACCATCAGTATTCATGAGTCTAATGAATGGTGTTTTTCATACATACCTTGATCACTTTGTCCTTGTATTTCTCGATGATATCTTGATTTATTCGAGAAACATGAAGGAACATGAAGAACACTTGAGACAGGTATTGCAATGTTTAAGGGAAAATCAATTGCATGCGAACCTGAAGAAGTGTGACTTCTTTCAAACTGAGGTAAAATACCTTGGACATGTGATCTCTGGAAAAGGTATTGTTGTGGATCCTTCAAAGATTCAAGCTATTGTAGATTGGCCCATGCCTACTAATGTAGGTGAAGTTCATAGTTTTATGGGTCTAGCTGGTTACTATAGGCAGTTTGTTGAGGGATTTTCTAGAATCGATCATCCTATTACTTCTCTTCAAAGGAAAGGGAAGAAGTTTGTTTGGACAGAGCAGTGTCAGTTGGCTTTTCAGACACTTAAAGAAAAAGTTGACTAATGCACCTATACTAATTATTCCTGATCCTACTAAGGATTTTGTAGTTTGCGCTGATGCATCCTTAGAGGGCTTCAGAGCAGTTCCGATGCAAGATGGGCATGTGATTGCTTATGAGTCTTGAAAACTCAAGGATCACGAATTAAACTATCCCACTCATGATTTAGAACTTGCTGCGGTAGTGCATGCATTAGTTCGGTGGAGGCATTTCTTATTAGGTCATCATTTCGAACTTCATACTGATCACCGTAGTCTACAATACATTTTTACGCAACCTAACTTGAATGCTAGGCAAAGATGGTGGATGGAGTTCTTGTGTGAGTATGATTTTGAAGTGAGATATGTTCGAGGAAAAGATAATGTAGTGGCTGACGCTCTTAGTCATCGTCGACATGAGATCTCTGCTACTACTCTTGAAGTACATTTGAGAGGTCAAATATTAGCAGCACTTCCAACTGATAGATTATATCAGGAAGTGAAGTGAGAGATTAAATCTGGTAGACCTTTAGAAGGTCAATTTGCAGGGTATGTCCTAGAATCAGATGGTATATTACGACACTTAGGTCATATTTATGTACCACATTTTGAGGGTCTTCGTACATTAATTATGACTGAAGCTCATCGAGCTCCATACTCAGCTCATCCAGGGGTTAAGAAAATGCATGTCGATATTCGACAATTGTATTTCTGGCTTGGTATGAAACGTGATATTGTTGACTATGTATTGAGATGTCTTGAATGCCAGCAAGTTAAAGCTGAGCATCAACATCCTACTGGATTATTGCAGCCACATCTCATTCCCGAATGGAAATGGGATATTATATCCGTTGACTTTATTGTAGGGTTACCTACATCATCACGTCGACATGATGCCATTATGGTAACTGTTGACCGATTAACTAAAGTAGCTCATTTCTCACCAGTATGATCATCATATAATGCTGCATCCGTAGCTAGGATATTCATGGAGGACATAGTTAGATTGCATGGGATTCCTCATAGGATTATATCGAATAGAGATCCCGTATTTACTTCAGCCCTATGGACTTCATTACAACATGCTCTTGGTACACAGCTGAACTTTAGTTTAGCATATCATCCTCAAACTGATGGACAAACGGAAAGAGTTAATCAAATATTAGAGGATATGCTTAGAATGTATGTAATGGACCAACAATCACATTGGGAGGATTATCTGTACTATGTAGAATTTGCTTACAATAAGGGATATCAGACTTCCATAGGTATGCCACCATTTCAGGCATTATACGGTTGTCCTTGTCGAACTCCACTAAGTTGGGATCGACTTGAGGATAGAGTGTTAGTTGGACTTGAGATGCTTCGAGACATGGAGCAACAGGTTGACTGTATTAGAGAACATTTGATAGCAGCATAGGATATGAAAAATAAATATGTCGATGCGCATAGGATTAACCGACAATTTGTTGTTGGTGATAGAGTGTTTCTTCGAGTGTGACCATGAAAGAGTCCAATCCGTTATGGAAAAGGCTCTAAGCTTGCGCCTCGTTTTGTTGGGCCATTTGAGATCTTAGAGAGAATTGGTCCTATGGCATATCGACTCGCCTTACCTACTAGTTTGTCACGTATTCATGATGTTTTTCATGTATCAGTTCTTAGACCTTATCATCCTGACATTTCTCATGTACTTGATTGGAATGCATTACACGTAGAGGACGGGTAGTTGGCTTTGGAGCCCGTGGCCATTCTACAGCACCAAACACTCGGTCTCAGGGGTCGAGACGTTGATCAGGTGAGGGTCCAATGGGATCCTAGCCATGAGGCTTTTGCTACTTGGGAGGATGCAATACGCATGAGGGAACTTTATCCCTATCTCTTCGCAGGCTTTCAGGAGCAAGCCTGATCCTAGGGGGGGAGGATGTAGTACCCCTCCATTTATGCTTATGTTTTATGTTGCATGTTTTTATACTATTAGACTTTCGTACTCTGTTTGGATATTTTGATCACTGATTTTGAGCGATAATGGATTTATTTTGTGACATGATGATACATTGTATGGTGATTACTGATTTCTGATATGCTTTGATATAGCATAGATGTTTTCCTTCTGATGACTATTGCTATGTATATGTTTATGATGGACTAACTATTATTTAATTCATTAGTCTGATGTGACGTGTATTGGTGTGGAGAACGAAATCGCATCACTCACTTGTGAGTGCCTTGTGATGTCCGTATTTTTTTTCCGCATGGTGTGCCTGTTCAATGGTTTATATATATATATGCATGTTATTGCTTGGTTGCAGGATTGCAGGTACATGACACCGACCCCACCTGGTTATTCAGGTCTGAGCATGTCAAGACTCAATGAAAATGTTGATTGGGAGGTAGTAGTCTGGTTCATCCTAGCCTAGTCTATAACCCGGTCATAGTACATCGTCTGTTTAGTTCAGAGTCATAGATTGTCTTGTCTTTTCTATTTGGATTAATTGCTTGAAAGGTAAATTTGTCAATTTTAATGATAGTTTAATATTTTTTTTAATATATTGTTATTGCAATTAATTTTTAAATTGTTGGAAAAATAAGATTTACTTTTATTTAATTAATTAATTAGTTTGTTTGGTTAAATGATTTGATCATTAAGATTAAATTTATTTAATTAAATTAATTAATTAAATTAAAATTGTTATAAATTGTGTTTGTATAGATTTATTGAAATTTAAATATTATTTGGAAATGGCATATTTTATTATTAAATATATTTGCAATTTAAAATTGTTAATTTTAAATAAATTAATTAAATCATGCAAATCTTGAAAGGAAAGATTGCCAACAAGTTGCTGAGAAGATATTTTGTACTTCTCAACAAGTGTGCCAGTACATTTATGATTTTTGGTTGAGGAATTTTTTCACGAATATTATTTTGGATCTGGGAAAAAACACGGAAGATTTTCTATTCTATTGCGCTTCATGGGAAAAATATAAGTGCTTGGTTAAATTTCTGTATATGCTTTTGGATTATTGAAATTTGTGGAAGTTCTTGGGTTTGTTATTTGGGAATTGGTTCTCGGGAAGGGATTTGGAAGCTACAAACAACAAAGGTTCTCATCACCAGTCAATTTTCTGAAGCAAAGGAACACAGGTATTCTCCTTGTGATTTTCTGTAGTGCCCCTCCATCTATGATGTCCTTGTGTTGCCTCAGACTCGCTTGTAAAGTTAGTATTGATTGGCATGATTTGAATTGATTCAATTTATTCGGTTTGTGTTTTGAGGTATTAAATAGAATAAAAGATATAATACTTCTGTGTTTTGTCAAATAAAATATTATTAATGTTTAAAATGAATTAAATAAATCAAACTTGAATATTATAAAAAATAAAAAATAAAAAATTAAATGATTGTGGAAGTAATGAATAATAGTATAATAAACAAAATTAAATGCAATATTATGTTAGTTTCACATAAAGATCTAATTATAGAATTTCGCATGAAATGTTTTGTAACCGCTCAGCATAAATGTAGTTCTTAATTAAAGATTCTTTGTAACTGAAACTTGTTGAAAGAAATTACACCTATAGAGCATTTGGAAGTCGAAGAGAACTGGAGAACTTGCAAAATAAATAATAAATATACTTAGCCTTTAAAGGGGGAGAGGGTTTTCGTATAGGCTAGGGGGGAGGGTATTGCATCAAAGGATTAGTCCATAAGCATCCACTTCTCTATGCTAGTCCTCTTGCATCACCTCAAGCATTTTTACACACCTTGCTGAATGTTGCTCAAATAAAGGACAACATACCCAAGTCAGAAAGATCTCCAAAACATACAGAGGTGGGAGAAAACTTGAGGATTGCATGGCAGTATCAAAAATACTTCTATGAAAATCAGTCAGTTAAGAGTCATAGATTTCAATAGCTTGAATTGACTTCATTTTCTAGGATTGCTAAATCTAATCCACTCTCGGCAAGTTAGTTGAATTTATGCTTCCTTTAGTTAGATGAGAGAATGCTTTTATGTGTTCAAACTTAATTCTACGTCTTCAGATCCATGCAGTGTTTTGTGCTAGTCAATGTGCATGGTAAAATCAAAATTTAAATTGTTTTGGATTGTTTCATCTCTGCTAAAGAGCCTTCTCATTGTATGATGGAACACCTCAAACCTCTATATAGTGAGTCTGCAAACTGTTGATTCCTTCACAATATTTTTGATATCTTTATAACTGTCTTAATAATATGTTAATTAAATTCTGGTTGGCTAAGTACATATATATTCTGGATGATATCATCTTTACAAGAGTTCTGCTTCTATATAATTAAAAAGTAAATAACTTGAAGTAAAACATAATATCTGAACAAGATTGTATAAGAAATAGAACTTCCTTACAGATGCAGTGCTGAGGCATGGGTTTTCCTTGCCAAGAAGGTTATTTTTAATAGTGAGGGAAGGAAAGAAGCCATAAGTAATCTCTCTGTTGTCTTTTTCAACTGATCTTAGCCGCAACACATGAACTTAATAGGAAGTTTAAATGTTTAAATAATCTTTGTGATTTATGTGTCAACCTGTCACAGCCACGCACTGGAACATAATAGGAAGTTTAAAGGTTTAAATAACCTGCTTGATTCTCCTAACAATCTATCACAGCTACAACACTTGAAAATATCTTTAATAATGCAAGTAGATGGCGATATTTCCAAATTCCAATATTCACTTTCTAATATACTTGGAAACCTGTCACTGTTACATCATTTAGAGTGGAGGCATTGTACAGAATTAAATAGTCTCCCTGAAACCATTGGAAACCTGTCACAACTGCAAATTTTAGACTAGCAAAGGTGTAGTAAATCAATTAATCTCTCTGGTTTCATTGATAACTTTTCTTAGTGGCACACTTGAACATGGTAGGGTGTATAGATTTAAATAAACTCTCTTTCGATTTCAATTTTTCTTGTAGAGTTTAGCACTCTGGTTAGCATTTGAGTCTCCTCTTCTCTCAACCGCGCCATCTCTTCTTCATCTGCCTCGTGCTCTCTCTCTCTTTCATTTGAATGGCTATGTCCATATTCGTTGGTCTTTTTTTGTCTTCCATTGTCCATTCACATAATCCTCCAGCAGTGATACGTTATTTTCTTCTCTTGGATTCTAAATTTTGTCCATTCATTTACCCTCTTCCCTATACTATTTTTTTTTCTACTTCTCCATAAAATTTATGAATAATATTTTTGAACAGATATGTAATATCCATAATATCATTCTTCTTGGGTCAAATATCGTAATACAATTATAGTCCATATCACTTCAATACATGAATCTTCAGAATACTATCGTATCAATCTTTATCGTGTGGAAATGTTTTCAATTACCACAAATAAGAATATACATATCTATAGATGCTTGCACGTATTGATTAGAAATGGAGTATTGAATTTAAATCATAGGAAAGTGAAGATAGGACATGTGGCCAAACATATTTATATATTATATAAATGTTATGGAAGTTGCTTGGCTAGGGATTACTCTTTATAGCTCTTTAATTATTGTAGTAGTTTCTTATTGAGGATAACTTAATTGTTAAGTCTCCTTTATACGATAGGTGATGTTTGTGCTCTGATGTTGAGTCATATGTTTGAACATTAATCATATCCTCTTTATCATGAGTGTTCTTGAAACCTTTCCTCTTAGTTCGGGGCACTGGGAATAATCATTATATTCTCCTTACAAGTGCAAATATTATTCATTGTATTTGAAACTAATAGAATTCTCTATCCATTAGATCGACCTTATAAGTAGTAAATCTTGTTATTCATACAATGAAGTAAGTTTTTGTGCTTCTTTAATCATTGTAGAAAATAGTGAACCTAAATTGGGATGACATCCACCAGTGCGTTGTCTACTTCAAGCTCTTTAATTATATTTAAAATAAAAATAAAAAATACATAAAAGATATAATGATGTAAAATATAAGTAAAAAGTTAGATTATGTTCCCTTTAAATATTTTATATAGCTACATCATGAGCACATAAATATAATGTAAACTGATTGTTTTTTAGAGTACCTTGAAATGGATACTTGAATGGTAATTAAAGGAGAAATTTTTATGTATAAATATACATTTGGATAGCTTTAGGATCTTTTCAATTAAATGAGTTTATTTTGGATAAGATAAATAGAATGTTTTTTTTATATATTAGTCCAATACTTTATTAAGGAGTCTACACATGGTAGTTATATTAAAATAGTAGTCTTGAAAAAGTATTTGTGGTTGGAACATAAATTACATTTCGTTAGATATTTAATCTTGTGGTTACGATAAATTGATTAATCAAGTGAGTAATGTTTAGAAGGGAAATAGTATACTGATCCTTTGGGATCATTAGAGAGTTTAGTTATATGGTTGCATTTGGTAATCTTACAATTGGTGGTTGTATTAACTCTTTAATTGAGGAATTGTGTATGTTATAATTAATCGTCTTCTATAGTCATGGTGAAATATTATAGTAAACTCTATTTGACTCCATTTTGGTAGTTTTGATAAATTTGCATAAACAAAATAAATTGTTCTTGAATTGAGATTTCGTTCTTAATTATTTTACTTGGATTGTCGGTTAGGGGATAACTTTCTGGCAATTGAGTTTCTAATAAATGAGGTTCTTATATGGATAGTTATTTAGAACTTTGAGATTGTAGTTGGCCTGTTTGTTGAGAAGATTGATTTTGTTCAGATTGATAATGTGAATAGATAATTGTTGTTGTTGCCATGTTGCTGATTTTTATGAAGGTAATATATGTACCACTCTAAGGGATTCTTGTGAGGAGAAAATTGAGGTCTCCCGTGGAATGCCTAATTGGTGGCTTTTGGATGTTGAGTGATTTTTGTTGAATTAAAGGTTGATTTTCTTCTATGATTCCTTTTTGAGGTGAAACCATTGTTGATATATGGATTGTATTTGTGTTTTAGAGTTGATTGATTTGTGGATGGGGTTTGATGAAACTTTCTTTGTGTGGCTTTTCGGAGTTAATCTCATATTTGAGGGAAATTTTATCCTTGTGTTGGAATTATTGGGAAAAAACTTGTGTTGCTTCATTTTACCCTTGTTTGTGGGTTTTCATTCTTTTTGGCTTCCAGAGGCTTGAGATGATTTTCAGTTGATGTTCTCTCTTTATTGCCCTTGATGTGGCAAGTGTTTTGGTTTCATGATTTTGAAAGGGTTGTTCGGGAATCGTTGAGACTTTGATTATGTATTTAGAGCGAGATGGGTAATGCCTCACATGCTTTTATGTTGTCATTCTTTGTTCAGATTATGATGGCACAACCCTTGGTTTTTATGTTGTTGGGTCTCTAGGGAGAGTGGCTCCTCATGGGGGCTGGTGCCCCATTTAAGGGGAAGGGCACAGGGTAACCCACAAGTGAGTTAGTAATCAAGTGAAAACATAATAATTAACTTAGGAGGGTTGGGTAGTAATATGATTATAAGATTTAAAAATGGATGCCTCGTCTTCATTAGTGCTTCCACAGACTAATGGAAGGCTGAGAAGGCCGTGGTTGGCAAGGTCGTGACCTCGTCTTCACGAGAGGTTTACTGCTCTGCATGAGTCACCCTATGGACCGACGCCTCCAGTTGGGAGGAAGGGCACAGGATAGCCATAGATGGGACCGGGGCCTCCAGTTGGGAGGAAGAGCATAGGATAGCCCATGTAGGACTATGTGATGACACTCTCCCCTAGTTGCCCAGGTGTTTTACTTTATTGTGTTCCTCTAGAAGTATGTTATGGAAGTTGGTTTAGATTGTTGTTGAATGGACTTATATTGATTTATGGAGCATTGCCTTGATACATCTTTGGTGTACTTTGTGGTCTTGTATGATCTCATTGATATTTGATTGATGACCTTGTACTCTTATGGTACTGTGATATGATTTTATTGTATTATGTTTATTAATTCAATTTGATTTGGAAGTGTTTCATGATCATCCTTTGGTTACTTGTTTATTGGTCATTTCTTTGATTTATGTGATGAGATTTATGACCTTAAGTTATTATGTTGACTCTTGGATGTTGTTGATTATGTCATTGTAATCCTTGAGTTTTATGATACTTTTGTATGATGTTGAGTCTTGTGGTTCCGTGTTTGGATGTTCTTGGTTGAGGTCTCTTTCTTGTCAGCCCCTTAGCACGGGGGGTGGGTCTTTGGACCCATGTGGTCGGGTGGAACGTGCTAAGCACCCCATTGGGTCCCCAGTCAAGGATCGAGAGGTGTGGATTGCTACTGTTGCAGCAACTCCATAATTGTTTTTGTCTTGGAGCCAGTTATCATACTATGTATTCATCTATTCATTTATATCATGATTCTTGTTGTATGGTTTCCGTTCATGTTTGGAAACACTGTTGTATCATTGTACCTCTAGAACATTGTACTGTAATGTAATGTTAAACTCGGTGTGGATATTGGCCATGGCAGTTGTTATTCAATGTGTTAAGTTAATCATGCATATGTTGTATTTATGTACACAGATGGTTTCTTATCAATGAATTATCATGTGTGTTACATTTGTTAATGTTTGCTTTGCTATGGATTATATTTTTGGCTTTTATTCTTTATTGTCATTGTGTGGATCTAAGTCACGTAATGACTCCTTGTGTACCCCAAGGGATGTATGTGTTTGTGAATATACTTAAATGAAATTCATGCCATGACTTAATGTGTATTATATGTATGTTATGTTAACTTTAAAAAAAAAAATTGTAGTAATTATTGTTTAATTGTCCTTTGGGGTTCACAAGGCGGGGCGTTACATTTTCATTTTGATTGTATTTGAAAAAGATTGTCAGAGAAAAGAAAGTTTTAATTTTATTAAAATCTTTGTAAATCTTGGGAAATTTAATAACTGTATATTTTCTAAAAGAATTGTAGATTTCCTTTAAAACTCAGAAAGCTTATTTCTCTGTAGAATTATTTTTCTGTAGAATTAAATTTTGAATGAAAATCTCTGTACCTAGAAGAAATTAGTTAAATTCCTCAATTTTCCCGTTGTAACCTGTAGAAAATTATTTTACTTCTCTGTTTAAAAAGAAAACCCTTTGAAATTTTCCAGAAAACCCTGAGGAATTGTATATATGAATATATATGTATATATAACATATATATTATATTGATAAATTGAATTGTGAAAGGATCTTAGTTTATTTATATTAAAATTGTGTTGAATCACCGTACAGGTGAAATTCTTTATTGTAGTTTCTTTTAGAAAATTAAAATCACATTTTTTTTATTGAGATCTCTGTACGGCAAATGTTTAAATTTTTTTTTAAAAAATAAAAATAAATTAAACAGTGTTTGGGTGAGGGCCGAAACCCTCCCCATCTTTTTCCTTGGTGGGCGTAGCCACCATGGCTGCGCACAACAACCACCATGGCTGTTGGGTGTAGCCCTAGTGCGAGTTGCATCCTCCCAAAAGGGAGGCCGCGATTTGGGGGCGGCGGGTTTAAAAGTTTTAACTTTATTTTAAATTTCATTTAAAGTCCTTTAAATGTAAATTAAGGGATATATGTTTTAAAATTCGATTTTATTATTATTTATTTATATATATATTAATTGAATTAAATATAATAATTGACTTTTTTATATTTATATATAAACATATATGTATAAATGTTGTATATAAATAATGGCAAGATTTGAGATTTATTAAGTTAGAAAAATAATTTTCATATTTAAAAATAAAAAATAAAAATTGCATGTGAAATTTAAGATTGAGAAAATAAATTGAAAGTGATATTATATTGCATGAAAGAAAAACTAGAGTTAATTGTTAGATTTTATTTTCTAATTAAATGGAAAATAAAATTAATTTTAGATGATTTGTTTTGTACATCATATTTTGATTGATTGGATTTAGTAAATCCTAAAGTAGATTTCCAATGTTTTTAATTTGCTTTAAATAGCATTTTCTCTTTTGTTGGTTAAATCAGGAATGTCGTAGATTTTCAAGTCTTCCAGACAAATTGTTAAATGTGGGAATTGGGATTGTTAAGTTGAATTCATGTGTAAGCTAAGGATGTGTACATGGTTTTAGCATGGTGTTAGATACCTGATTTTCTAAACATAGTTAATGTTGTTCGTTATGAAAAGTGTAGAATTTCTTGTTGTATTTTTGTACACCTTGTAAACCTTAGTCAATAAAACTTAGATTCCTTTTTTATGTTTAGGGGAGTGGCTTTTTGTAAGGGCTGACACACAAAGTGGTGTCAGGGTAACTTACAAAGAGTTAGTAAGTTAGTGATAACTAAACAACATAGTAGTTAGAATTAAAATCTTTAACAAGAGTATTATGCCTCACTTATGGACTCTTGAGCTAGTTCAGTCTAGGGTATAAGATGAGAAGGCCTGGAATGGAAAATCGATGTCTTGTTTCTTCAAAAGACATTCGATTCCGCAATAGTATGCAATAGGGGCCGGGTTTCGTAAGAGGTTACCAGGGTAACCCAAGGTTGGGGGCCATAACCTAGGAAGAAACACCATGGTAACCTTTGCAATGTTGTGATGACACTCCACCTAAAATAACAGTTAACCTTGTATACTTAGTACATTTGATTGTCTAAAATTTGGGAGCAATGTAACCATCAATAGTTATGTACTTGTGTCTAGGGTTAGTTGATTATGTCTAGGTAACGATATTACTATCTCCTAGCACGTGGGGTGGATCTACAGGTACCACATGGTTGGGTGGAACGTGCACCTTACTCCGTTGGGTCCCCAGTTTATGATCATGGCAACGAGAGCTTCATGGATGAAGAGCTCGTACTTTGAAACAGATGTACTTTCTTTATTGCATTAATGTAAAACTTGTATTGTAAAGCATCCCTCAATTGTTATGAGGTGAACATTGTAAAATGTAATTATTATTGAACTACCTCATCACATGGATGAGTCCTGTAACATCTTATCAAATGCAATGTAAGAAACATGTTTGTACTTTATATTATCTTGAATGGAATTCAATGTTATGTGATGTTTATTTTAAATTTATGATTATTTAAATATGAGGAATGCGAAATACTAAAGTGGTCTATGGAAACTCAAAGTAGTGTAATGTCATGTACCTTAATGAATGTATGCAACTAATTAACTTAATAATTATACTTTAAAAAAAAATTATTGCACCTTTATAACACAATTGCAACATTCCTTAGGTTATTATGACGGGGCATTATATAGTTATTCATATTTATGTGGTCAGGGACCACCAGTTACTTATATACATGTGGTCATGGACCACTAGCGATGCATATTTATATGGTCAGGGACCACCAGTTACTCATAATTATGTGGTTAGGGACCACCAGTTATTCATATTTATGTGGTCAGGGATCACCAGTTATTGCATGCTATAATACTTATGTGGTTAGAGAACCACCATTCCCCTCCTCCCCTTAGGTGGCTTAACAAAGTCACATGGTGCTCGTAATGTGTAAGTTTTATTGTTGAAATATGAATTATTGGTAATTCTTGATTGATGTTTTATTTTATTATGCGCCAGCAATGTGAAATCTTACATTTATTTTATTAGGCTATTTAGCCATTTGAAGGTTGTTGTTGTCCGAATTGCCTCAAGGACTTGTTTAATTTCATTTTTGAATTAAGATCAGAATGTTGCAATGTAACTAGAATTAACCTTTATTTATTATTTTTTTCTTTTGAATTTATAGTTTCCTCTTTGGGATTTTAATTGAAACTTTGGTCTACAATCTTATGTTACTTTGTTTGAGGCTTTCTTCTTGTTTTTAAATTGTTGGCATGTGTGGTGTAATTTGACATCTATAAACTGCCATATCCCAGGGGGTTCCCTGGCAGGTTGTATAGGGGAGTAGATGCGCTGGGGAATTATTTGAAAGGGGTTGTAAATGGGACCAGTATGGGATGGTCATTAATCCATTCTTCCCCTTGTTCTATGATTGTTCTTATCTATATGGAGGAATCCTTAGAGAAGGACCTCGAGACCATCTTTCTTGATGGCTATGGTATCCAAGAATACCCATCCTTGTAAACCCCATTGTGTGAGCCTTATGTTGTAAATGTTGTGGTTGTTGAGGATATGCTCACCTAGTTTGGGAAGAGCATCCTTGCTACTATTGTGAGTACATGTGAAATTGTAAGTAATTGTGATGTGGCATACCTGTGAACTATGCAAGAAAGATAGTAACAATGATGTAGAGCTAAAATTCCTCGAGACATGGTATGAGTGACATGGTTTTAATGTAAATTGTTCTCTTAAGGACATATTTGGAAAAATGTGCAACTAACAATTTTGGGTCATGATTGGCCATTAAAACAAGAACAATTTCTAACATCATGAGTGATGTTTACAATGCAAAGATATTTTGAAGTGGATCAAAGGTTATGAATTCATTTAGATATAGTTTTATGTAATTTAAAGTTGGTTACATTGTTGATAAAATTGGAGCTACATGGATGGTTGTTGGAAATTGTTAACTTGAGTGCATATCTAATAAATGTGCTATTGTGAGAATTTTTTCTCTAAGTATTTGAATGCTTATTTCTTAGGAGGATTGTCTCTAATGTCTACTTATCCTAAATATTTTGATTATTTCATCAAGAAATGAAGTAATTAGTATATTAGTAAATTTCTATGCATTTTCAAATTGAGGTTATGTCCTTAGACCTTAGTGACTTCCAGGAGGAAGTCTAAGCTAAGGGGAGGAGGATGTAAGACCTCACCTTGTTGTATAGTAGTCATAAGTACTCTAATGGTACCATTGGTAAGATTTCCCTTTTAGCGATCATTACTTGAATCAAAGGAATAGATTAAACAACCTAGAATTAACATCAAACATGCAATATACATAGTTTTGATTCATAGTTAAGGTGATAGTATGTGGCTAATATCATTGGATGTTTATATGATTATTGGGTACCATTCATTTAGTTCTTGAGATCTTATCATGCAAAGTGACTAAAAGATTTATAATTTGTATCAATAGAATTTAGATCCCATTACATGAATCTGGATGCACATCATGTTAGTGTCATATGTAAGATAGTTCAATTAGCAATGGTTGTATGTATCATGGAGAAATATTAATCTAAGATAAGTACTATTTCCCTATATGATCAGTTACTTGGTGATTAGAATGGAAAGATAGGTATTCTACAAGTTATTATTTACTAATATTAAATTAGTTGTGATTCTTCAATATTGACAAGTGGTCAACCTTTCCATAAACATTCATTATCTTATTGCAGTGCAAATTATTGAGATCATTAAAGTAGTTATTTGAAATGTTATTTTTAATGTATTATGTTCTCCCCAGAGCTAATATTTTTCTTAGATAGACCAACTAGTTGTGAATTTAAATGATATATATTTGCAAATCTAAATAATAACTATAGAAGCGAGTTAATTACAGAATATATATATATATATATATATATATAGTTATGTTGTAGTTGATCAAAGAATGATCATGTGAATTATCATTTAATTTGTTAATGAAATAACTCCATCTTAGTGGTCATTTTTAGAAGTAAAAGTGGAATTATAGTGGAAGAATTTTTTTTGGGCATTCAGATAATTTTTTGACTATCGATGACTAATTTACTCAAGCATGCTGAATTTAATCTAGTATGGATACAATTAGCATTATAAAGTGCTAACATGTAGTGGCAAGAAGTTGTGTTTCAATATTGGAGATTTTGGACTATAATCATTTGAGCAACATACAATAAGCATGATCAAGGTAAGCAAATTTGATTAATATTCAAGTAATAGTTTGATTTTAAATAT
This sequence comes from Sequoia sempervirens, assembly GCA_007258455.2. Taxonomy (NCBI): domain Eukaryota; kingdom Viridiplantae; phylum Streptophyta; class Pinopsida; order Cupressales; family Cupressaceae; genus Sequoia; species Sequoia sempervirens. The sequence goes on from VDFB02115060.1 coordinate 68,472, forward strand.
GTCAATTAAATTATTTCATTTTGGAGTATTGACAGTGGCAAAATTGTGCAGGATTATTTAACGGTCAATGGAAGGTGAGAGGATCACTAGGACCCTGATTATTTCCCCCTTCATAATGTGAAATTTATAGGTTATTTATGTGATTGTGAAGTGTTGTTGTCTTGTGCGGATTGTTAATTGTTTTAAATTTGTGAGAAATAAAAGTGTTTTAAAATGTTTATTCATGTGTGCAAAAAGTGTAACCCATAGGGCACTTGGTAGGCCATGTTTAAAGGGTAGTAAATGGTATAAAAGGGGGAGGAAGTCAATTTTAAAATCCCCACTCGAATGTTTAGGGTTAGGGCACAAAGGAGGGTGATAAAAAGAGGCTTTTGGGATTGTTTTGAGGGGGAATGAGGGGTTGAAAAAAAAGACTTAACAAAAGGAGGAGGAGGAGGAACGATGGATACAATGCAACTATGAGGTAGGAATCTTATGTTTAAACTGTTGTTTTTTTTTTGTGGTTGCAAATTTCTACAAGTTTCCTTTTTGTTGTAGTTGTTGCAAGTCTCTTGTTGTTGTTGTTGCAAGTCCTTATTGTTGTTAATGCAAGTGCTAGGGAGTACGAGATTTAGAGTAATAGTATTGTAGGGTTCCCTCTATTCAGTTCCATGCGTGGTGTACCTTGTTTTATGCTTGAACCTATAATGGTCCCTTGTAGTGTTAGAAAACCTGTTGCTCTGTTGTATCTATGGTTGCATAAATCTTGAAAGGGTCCTTGGTGATTTCTCTTGGCTCGGGGGTTGGCTAGAGACCTTTGTGGCTTGATGATGCCAATATGGAAGGGAGAAGAGCTTTTTCCTTCCCATTAGCTGGTTGAGTTTCATATTGCTGGTTAAAGTTGGAGATCTCACCCATTTGCTTAGCTTTTGGATTTCAAAGATATTGGACTTTGTTAGACAAGGAAATAGCTACCTATATCTCTTGTAAGGAATCTACATGAAAGTTGTGATAAAAAACATATTTGTGAATAGAGGAAAGTGCATGTATGGAAATATATAAGTGTTTTACTTTATGAGCTTCCTTGGAAAACATCAAACCTTGTATTCAACTGATATTTGTAAGGATTTATGAGGAGAATATAAATCAGTCATAGACTATTAATAGATCATGATGCTTTTATTTAGATTTTAGTTTCCTTTGATAAATAAAGATAAATCCACCTGAAGGAAGGATTATTTGGGGGTTTTGAAATAATACAGATTTAGGATCTAAATGGACCATGCATAGTCTAAGTATTGGTCTGTTGTGTGCACGAGTGTACCTGGAAAATCATGTTAACTTGCAAAACAACATATTAAGAATGAATGAACAACGTATTATCTTGAGTCTATAGGCTTGCAAATGAATCTAAATTGCTTGAAGTGCTCTGGATGCAACTCTAGATGGATTTCTTCAACCCTTGCCTTTTTTTCTTAAATCTCTTAAACACTTTTTTATTTTATTTTGTTCCTGCAACCAAATGCAAACACAGATTAAAAAAAAAAAACCACAATCAATAAAGAAAAGAGATACAGAAAAATCAATTAATAAATAAATAAATATTAATTCATCCTGCAACTAAGGTAATCCAGCCTTGGAGGCTTGGCCTAGAGGGCTGCAACCATCTGGTCAATGTGTCTCAACAGGGTAGGCTGATAGCCTCTTAAGGGCATCCCCAAATTTGGTTACCTCTCCTTACACCACCAATTTCTAGAAATCTGGCTGCACTGCCAAAAGTATGGACTTGAAACCAGTGAATTTGAACCCAAAAAAGAAAGAAAAGAAAACCATCATTCAATAATGAGACACCCTCCCTCATTTCCTATCAGCTACTGGTAACAAGTTGTTGTTGTTCTCGCCAGATAAAAATAGCTGCCATCCCTTTTCTATCTTCTCAGCTGAAAAGGAAATGCATAAGGATAGTTTTATTAGGGTTGTGTCTTTGACGAGAATAAAATAAAATAAATTAAAATATGTAGAAACTAGGGCATATTCATGTTAAGCCTGGAGGTGACACGTAGGCATTAAGAAGAGTAAATGGAAATAGTTGTTGGAGAATCCAGAATTATTTAGTTTAAATAAATCAATTAGCTTTTAACAACATCCACTTTTAAGCCTTATAATGTCATTCTTAATTTGGAAGGTCAAACTAACCTGTCTTAAGCTAACTCTCCCATTATTGGGTATATTGCTCTTTGTGATGTTAAAGAAAACTAAATGCTGAAAAACTAAAAAAAATATAACCATATAAATAACGTTTCTTTTTGCCAACTGTAAATGAAACAATGAAGATAGCATGTTTTTTTTTAGAATTTAATGTAAGGAGAGCGGCGTTCAAAATTCACATCCCTCACATCTTAGCTTTTAAGAGAATTCTACGTAAATTTCATATTAAATATTCCTTCAATAAAGGAAAAGAGACTATATTCCTACTCCATGAAGAAAAGATTATAATAGTTTAAGTTAAGGGTATGTATAAAGATTAAGCTTTGGTAATAAAGGAAGAAAGAATTTTCATTTTGTTTATTTTAGGTTTGTTTTTAGAGTAAAGTAATGTGTATAAAGATTTATATATATGAAGTAATATTTGTAGTGTTACGGGATAATCATTATTATTATGATTTTAATTTATCTCTTAAAATAAATGAAATATATATATATATATATAGAGGTTATATATATATATATAAAAGGATAAATAAAATAATATATATTACATAGATTTATATATTTGAATAAACCAGTTTGTGGGTTTGTCAAATTTATTTGGGAGCATTAAGTTAACAATATATAATTAGCCCCTTATTTTAAAATTGGTGTACTCAAATCATATGAGTAAATAAGAATATTATTATATTATTGTCTTAATGGATTATGGGAATTTGGTAACAAGGAAAAAGAGGGAAATTGAATTTAATATAGTCCATTTTAATCAAGAGTGAGACAAGGCTCTCTCAAAAAAAATAAAATCTTCTCCTTTGAGTCTCTCTCTAATCTTCGATCCTCACACCTTTATGGGCATAACCCACTCACTTGCATTCAAGAATAATCTTATGCCTAAGTGGGGAACCCTCTTCTTGGAAAGAGATAAATGGGGATATTGTCTTGTCTTGTAAAAAAAAAAAAGAAGAAGAAGAAAGAAAGAAAGAAAGAAAGAAAGAAGAAATATCCTCGTGTGATAATATTGTATAATAGATACTATAAACTTAAATAAATCTGAAAGAGGAGGGTCAATGGGGAACTCTCCCCACTAGGTCATTGTGAGGACTCATCACCATGATCATTTGGCCACTTAGGTCTTTGTAGTGGATAATCTTCCCTCTGTGAGAATAACCAATGCTTTTGACCTTAAGTGAAGCATAACTTTTGTGTGTGTGAATCATCAGGTGAGTGGTTGGAAAGGATGTTAGAGGGGTCAAGTAAGAAAGGGGGTGCTTAGTGCGAGAGAAATCCAAGTAGTGTCTCAAAAAAATAAAAATGGCAAGGATTTCTTAGAATAAATTTTTGGGGCATTACACCTTACTACCAAGAAACAAGGGAAAATGGAAAAGAAAGAACTTATCTTTTATTTTAAGTGGAGGGATTGAAATATTGTATCCATCATTTCTTTCCAAACCAAGCCATTTTCATCAATATCTTGCCAAAGAGATGGACTGCTCTCTTTTTCTCATTATTTCTACCATCTTCACTCAAGTTATCCAAGAGGAGAAGTGGGAAATGCCCAAATCTTCCATCTTCTTGAGATATATAGGGATCCTCCAAACCTATATTCTTTCACACAAGTGCTCACACATGTGTGAGCCTTGTGCCAATTCCAAGAACTTTTGGGGAGTAGAAGGTTGAGAATGACAAGTCACTCTTCCCAAGCCCCAACACTTTTTGAATTTGTCACATTCATGAATGTGGACTTTTGAGGGGTCTTTTCACACTCCAAGGATGAGTTCACATGTGTCAAAAAGGTTCCAAACCCATAGGTATAGGTCCTAGGGGTCTATTCTTGTTCAAAAATCAAGGAAATTGACTCAATAATCCCTTTTTTAAAACCCACACAAAATCCATACGAATTTTGATCTTAAGAAAGGGTTCCAACCCCAACCAAACTCACATCACATGTCCTACAATTGGATTCTACTCAATCACCCAACCAATAATAAAACCTCAAACCCTTCTAAGTCAAATAGGGCTACACTTAGAACTTCCCAAAGATGTATTTGATTTGATTCCAACATTTATCTATCCTCCTATTTGCATATTTGATTCCTGCACATTACCAAAGTCAGCATGATTAGATCATATATCTCTTCATATTATTAGCTAATCCAATTCACATAATTTTCACTCATGAACTATTTACTCATTAATACATCAAATGAACCTAATGATTCAATTTTCATTATAATCAAAGGAAATACACACTTACTCCAATACAAGAATATAGTCAATGAAATAGTCACTCCATCATTTTGTTTACCACCTTAGTAATTCATTTTAAACTCCTCTAACATTAACGATGAACCATTTACCAAAATTTAATATGCCAAATAACCCAACACTTTCAAGTTATATCCAACAATTCACATGTGCATCTATCATAATTAAATCAAGGTTAATGCCCATGAATCCTAAAAAATATTTTTATCATTCATTTCATCATAATTATCATCTAACTACTTGTTTGATTGAAATAAAATGGGGGATACGAAATGGGGTCTTACGTTCACAGTAGCATAAACAATAATATTATCAAATAATCACACTATTTTTCATCCATAATACATCTTACCATCTATTTAGGATCACATAAAACATACTAGGGCTTTACTAATCACATGCAAGGTGGGGCATTACAGACATCTCTACATAGGATACGTGCCATATGCTACAAAAAAATTTCCTTGTCACTTCCAGTCGACAATATGTTTGCATGAATGTTGGAAAAAAGGCATGGTTCCATATAAATAAAAATGTTGTTGATGAAGTTATTCAAAAAAATTATATGCATTGTTATATGCAAAGGCCTCCAGAGCTGGGTGTTGTATCTGTAATTGAGTTAATTTACTTATATACACATTAAAAGGACAAATGGAAATCGATACACCATCCTGCAATTGTTCTTATGTACCCCTTGTTCAAGACTGTTCCCCTTGAAGATACAAAAATATTTGACACATTTTGTTGGACTGAACTTATGTTATACAAACCTTTTTGAAACATACACATAGATATAGGTCTTTCCAAACAAGACATAATAGAAAATTGGAAAGTTTTTAAAACAATTGGTTATCATCCTTGGCATGTTAATAGAATTCCAACTGCATCCATGATTGAATAACACCATGGAAGTGATAGTGATGATTTGAACCATCAACCTTCTATGAATGAATGTGAATGGGAAGTTTTCTCTCGGCTTGGTGCTACTAATAACTTTAGTATAAATTAGCTCCTGTTGTTGGGTGGGTGAGTCTTTGATATGAACCATTCATGAAATACAAACCATGTGCCCGCACAACTTCATAATATTGCTTTGCAGTTCATCCCATTGGCCAAGGCACTGTGTGAGCAAGCTATGATACAATCCTTGCTTGTAAACACATCATCCCATTAGCTTTCACCAAAACAAAAACTAGCTCTTCAAATCATCCAATCCCATCACATGCAGCCTTCCCCCAAAGGCCCTCTCTACATGATCTTTCAAGGAATAACTGGCACTGATAAATCCTTTTCTATAAATTGTATAAGACAATAAATAAATTCCTCTAGTACTGGATGCAATAGCACGCTGGTCACATTGGCCCCTACAGGTGTTGTTTCCTACAACATATGCACCTCCACAATCCATACAACCATTTGCATTACCATAAAAGATATGAATCCTTTGCAAGTCCAACTATTGACAATATTCTAAGAACCATTTAAATATATTCAATACATTTTGATAGATGAAATGAGTTTTCTAGGTTCAAAGTTTTTGCTCAAAATAGATAGCCAATTGCACCAAACATTCCCCGATAACCAAAGGAAACCATTTGATGGTGTTTCTATCATCCTTGTTGGTGATCTTTCCCAGTTGTTGTTGGTCATGGATACTCCTATTTATGCTTCATGCTCATCGGCTATAGCCTTATGGCATACTTTCACACTCTCAATAACATTGGACACTATTTTTTGCCAGTAAGGAGATAGTCATGCCCAACAAAAGTTTTGGGAAACCCTTCTCCATATAAGAAATGGCAAGGCTCTCCATGATGACTGGGAAGAGCTTATGAAACATACAAATAAAATTCTCTTTCCCATAGAAAGAGAACAATTTGATGTTGCAACACATCTTTTTCCATAAATGACATAGTCACATTGCACAATAAAAAAATGATCAAACATTTAAACCTGCCCATAGCCATTAGCACTGCTTGAGTAGAAAAACAAAAGACATCTGATTATGGAGATGATGACTAGGGAATGTGTAGGATCATGATGGGCCAAAAAGTGGCGATATGATGGGTATGTGTAGGGTATATCACCAACGACTTTTTTTTTGCCCAAAATTGATGAAATGAAAAGGGTTTTTTAAGGAGATTCTCAACTTTCCACCAACATAAATTATTCTTTACTTCAAGAATTTAATAAATAATTATTATTCATTTTCTATTTGAATTACGACTAAAATCTTGATTGATAGGCTGATTGAAAAACATCTATAGCTTTCAAATGGTATCACATTTTTTGAATTTGAAACATGTGTCACATTCTATGCTTCACAGACTATATGATTAAAAAAAATGAATTTCATGAAGTTTTTAACAAGTTAAGGTGGTAAGACATACAAATTTTTTATATTTTTTAAAAGTTGTAATAAAAAATTCATAATTAATCATTTACTTGGAAAAATTTACAAAAATATGTATCACATTGGGACATGAGTACTCTACTTATATCTAAAATATTATAAAAATTTATTATCATTTTATTATGGTTAGGGTGGTCATAGACATCTACTTCTTATTTTTTCCTGAAATTTAAGTACTACTGCATTGAAATTTCAAATTTTCACCAAATAGATTTTTTTTTTATACCTAGTAGTTTAGAAACTACATTCAATTTGCTATAGATTATATTCTTACATAATTTTGAAATAATATAGATAAATTATTCAATTTTTTATGTCAAGTTGCCTAACTCCATTTTAAAAAAAAAATTCACCACTTAAGGGCCTATTTTTTCCATGATGATCCTGCACATACCCACCAACTTCTCCCAGAACTGCTACTTTGTGTTAATGAACAGGGTATGTGTAGGATCATGATGGGCCAAAAAGTGGCGATATGATGGGTATGTGGCTGAGGACTTTTTTTTTACCCAAAATTGATGAAATGCAAAGGGTTTCTAAAGAAGATTCCCAACTTTCCACCAATATAAATTATGCTTTACTTTGAATTTAATAACTAATAATTATTTATTTTGTATTTAAATTACGAATAAAGTCCTGATTGATAGGCTGATTGAAAAAAATCTATAGCTTTCAAATGGTGTCACAATTTTTTGAATCTGAAACATGTGTCACATTCTATGCTTTGCATACTATATGATTAATAAAAAAGAATTGAATTTCATGAAGTTTTGACCAAGTTAAGGTTGTCAAACATACAAGTTTTTATATTTTTTAAAAGTTGTAATAAAAAATTCATAATTAATTAAATTTACTTGGAAAAAAATTATACAAAAATATGCATTACATCCAAACATGAGTCCTCTACTTGTATGTAAAATATTATAAAAAAATATTATCATTTTAATGTGGTTAGGGTGGTCGGACAGACACCTACTTCTTATTTTTTTCCTAAAATTTAAGTACTACTGCATTGAATTATCAAATTTTCACCAAATAGATTTAAAAAAAAAAAAAAACCTAGTAGTTTAGAAACTACATTCAATTTGCTACAGATTCTATTCTTACATATTTTTTAAATAATATAAATAACTTATTCAAATTTTTACGTCAAGTTGCCTAACTCTGATTTCTCTAAATTTTTTACCACTTAAGGGCCTGTTTTTTCCATGATGATCCTTCACATACCCAACAAGTGATGCTAACAAAAAAATTGTGGATTCAAGTTGGCCTCGTCAATGGGTCCCTCGGTCTTATTATAACTATTGTGTACAATGCATGTTGCAAATCACCATATTTTCCTAACTATGTTGTTGTCCACTTCCAAAATTACATTGGCCCACCATGGGAACCACAAAACCCAAGACACATCCCCATCCTAGCTATAACCCGAGGTAGTCGAACACAAATTCCACTCACCATGGCATGGGGAATCACAATACATAAAGCACAAGGCTTAACATTAGATAGAGCAATGATAAAGATAGGCAACAAAGAAAGGTAGGGGTTAAATTTTACAACTATATCTCATGTTAAATCAATTGAAAGACTCTGCATTGATCCAACATTCTCATTTGAGAGATACTCCAAACTAAGCAAAAACAAATACACTACTTGATGTCGCAGTGAAGAGGCGCAGTTGGAACAACTCCAACCCCTACCAAATGCTTCTGTCCCCACCTCGTGTTCTGAATTATGACAAAAGGTTCCAAAATATTTATTATCACATTGGCTCCACACCATGTACTATCCTCTTTTGAGGGATTTCAAGTTTAATTTTATAGAAACATACCAAGTAATAACCTATGAAAAATGGGTATAATGCTAAAGATGCATAGAGATACCAAGGAACAATAAGCAGAGGGAAAAACTTGTACAAGTCAATGGTATGTTTTGATCATTCTAGTCTATTAAAATATATATTCAACTATTCCAGAAGCATTTTCAAGAATATTGTGTTGTATTTGACTGATTAGTTTTAAATTATGCACCTATGCTTTGTTTTCCATTTTATGTGCCTATATACTGTAAGTTTTACTGCCACATTAAGTTGCCCCTATTTATTCAATGCTTTCCATCCTCTTCAGCCTTGCAAATTAAAGATAATTTTCTACCTATTTACTATCTTCTATACCTTTAGCAATACAATTTATGTTAAATTCAGTATGCAAAAATGCATAAATATTAATCTTCCCACTTCTCCTTTCAACATTTCGTTGTTTCATACTTTTTGTATGTGGAATTCAAAAGAATACACTCTTTTGTATATTCCACCTATCCATGTTTGTTCAAGTGTCTTTAAATTCCATGATGTCAATTCTTTATCAGGATACCTACAATTCTCTTTCAACCAATTTTAGCATGCAATACTCTAAACATATAGTTGAAACTATTAAAAATTGATATATATGCACATACAAACAACATTAAGTGTCAAAGATGCACAGAGATACCAACCAACAATAAGTAGAGGCTAAAATTTCTATAAGTCAGTAACATGTTTTGAATATTCTAGTATATTAAACTATGTATGCACATACTCTAGAAACATTTTCAAAAAAAATGTGTTGCATTTGACTAATAAGTTTAAAATTTTGCAACTATGTTCTATTTTCCATTTTTTGTGCTATATACCCTATGTTTTGTCATTTTTCCTTCATGCTTTTCTTGCACATATTCTTATGTGTTCTTGCTAGCTTTTCAATTAGTTATATTTAATTCAATAGCTGAAAATGTTGATCTACAAAATTCTCTTTTGAGCTTTTCACTGTTTCACTCTTCTTGTATATTGCATTCGAAAATATATAGTCTTGTCTACATTGGATTTTTTGTCTAATATATGAAAAGACTCCATGCAATTTGCGACGAGTTTCTTGGAGTTGTTTCCAAAAATAATGGAGTTGGTTGCCTCGATCAACAGAAACACAATGGTAAGTATTTTCTCACATGAGGGTTGATGCATCATAGCATTGTTGTACAATGGCACGAGAGGGAGTAAATAAAATATTCATTGTTGTAGTATGAGGATGTATATTGTTTTGGTTGCATTGTGAAATGAGGCATTGTGGTGTTGCTTTGATAGCAAACTATTACAAAATCCTACCATCCACTCCATTAGATACCAGATTGGAGGGTTTTACAACTGTTGTGCTCCACAATCTACAACGTTTGGGCTCATGTTATTGTTGTAAGTTTTTTTGCAATGTCTTTTTTCTGTTCCATACACATCTAACCAGAGACATATATTTTGATATATTCAAATAAAATATTTCTTTGTAGTAATATCATGTTGGGCTCAATGGAAGCATAGATGGACAAGGAGATATGAAACCCATCAGTGGGACAATTAGTACCTAAAAGATGACTATAGCTATAAGAATAAAGAAGGTTTGTTTTATAAATTTATATTTTAATGAGTTATACATTCAACCCTTTTCTTCTTGCATGACTAGATATGCTCCATTTATTTGTTGCTATATACATACATGCATGCACAAATTCTTATATGCACTTGACTACAATAAACATAGTCTACTGTACACATTAATTTTTTCCATGTTCCTACAGTTATCTTTTCAGTGTATAGGAAAAATTATCTATAAGTGTCAAGAAATTCTATTCACGACTGGGCTGACAAAAATCTCAGTGGAAATTTCAAACAAATACCTGATAGGGAAATGCCAACTGTTGCATAGATTGATTGTCTTGTATCAATATGTTTCATGATATTTTCTTTTTCTCATCTGTTTGAAGCTACCTATAGCAAGTTGTTCATTGTCATAGTTTAGCTCTTTTATTCTTCATCAAGCATAACATTGACCTATACCTTTCGACTAGTTTCTATTTTTGATGGCCTATGTATGTTTTTCAGCCTCTAGTTATTGTTCCTTGTTATCTCTATTCATATTTGGTGCTATATGCATTTTGTACAACAAAAGCTCTGTATAAAAAACTATTCATAGCTGTAGTTAACACCTTCTATTCTCCATATGTTAAATTTCTATTTCAAAATCATTTTAGATCATCTTTCATTTGAGAAATTGTAAAAGAGTTGTCAGAAAAACACTTAAGCATCACAGGTAAATGACAGATGATCGAAAAACCACATTAAAGAGAACTTTAAGAGAGGTAGAAAAACATACAGAGACCAAAAAAATTAAAACCAGGCCAAAGGTTTCCATCCATCTATCATTTATGTGTGATTCTTAAGTGTTATTCTAATACCTCTTGCAACTGTTGCATAGACTGCTTGTCTTATACCAATATGTTTCATGATATTCTTTTTTCCCCATCTTTTTGAAGATCCTTATAACAAACTATTAATTATTGTGGGTATTTTGTTTTGATGGAACATGTTATATGTCTTCTACCAATATGTTTCACGATAATAATAATGAAAAGTATGTTACGGGATACTGAAAAAGAAAATATCATGAAACATATTGAAACAAGCAATCTATATAATAGTTGGCTTATCAATTGAAGATTTGAGCTACATTATTTGGTACTAAATACTATAGACAAATAGGGAAATTTTAAAAGAGCTATTAGGAAAACACTTAAGAATCACAAGAAAATGATAGATGATCAAAAGCTCACATTAAATAGAACTTTAAAGTATGGAGTTCATAGAAGGGGTAAACTATGATAGTGAACATGGAGAATAGAAGAGGTGAAGTACAATAATGAACAGTCTGTTATGGGGAAGTGGATATTGATATAACACAAGCAATCTATGTAACAGTTGGCTTGTCAATTAAAAATTCAAGCTACATTATTTGGCACTGAATATTATAGAAAAAATGGAGAAATTGTAAAAGAACTCTTAGAAAAACACTTAAGAATCATAGGTAAATGATAAATGATTGAAAACACACATTAAACATATTGATATGAGACAAACAATCTATGTAAGAGTTGGATTTTCGATTGAAAATTCGAGCTACATTATTTGGCAGTAAACCCACAATAAATAGAACTCATAAAGCCAATGGGTAGCAATAACTTGTGCAAAATGGACATAATGCCACAAACTTAATTGAAAATTAAAGCTGCATTACTTGGCACTAAATATTATAGAAAAATAGAGAAATTGTAAAAGAGCTATTAGAATAACACTTAACAACCACTAAACTAATTTTATCTCCAATATATTTATGCTTTCATACTAACCCTTTACATAAATACATATGTATGCAATTAATCCTATATTAATATGTAATTGCTCCTATGTTAATGGGTATAACACCAAAGATGCACAAAGATAACTACAAACAATAAACGAAGGCGAACAAATACTAACCCTGACCATATTTTTTGATGAAATAAAGAAGATTTAACTGTAATTTCTCCATCCATATAGAGCCATAATCTCTTTGAGGTCTCCAAAATGGGTATAACGCGAAAGATACAAATATATAACAAGGAACAATAAGTAGAGAGCATAAGACATGAACAATAAATTAATCATTCTAATGCCTCTTATACAATTTATCTACTTGTCTTCAAAATTTATTCGAAAATAATGTAGCTCAAACCTTGTATCAATATGTTTCGTGCTATTCTTTTTTTCTCATCTGTTTGAACTGGAGACCTATCCACAAAGCTTGATTCTGCACACTATAGAAGACTGTATAATAAATAAAAAGATGCATCTAACTTCACAAACATATATATCAGTATAGATTTTATTTTGCAAGTGCTTATATTTGCATTGCATGGCTAAGATGTATATGCACAAATGTGTTTGTGAAACATGGGCACATATAACAACCAATAACCAGAAAGGAAAAAAATGTAGTCATATGTACGAAGTGGAAACCAAGCCGAAGGCAACAATTTTTACAATAGTCTGCTATGAAACCAACACCACAATGGCTCTTTCAAAAATGCAACTTAATCAATATATTTTCTTGCACATTTCAAAGCACATCAGTATTAAAACCCTCCAACTTGATATCAAACAGAGATGTAGGAAATGATTTTTCCAATACTTTGCTATCAAACCAACACCACAGTGGCTCATTTGACAATGCAACCAAAAAATATATACTTTCCCACACTACAACATTGAATATTGCATTTACTTCCTCCCACGCCATTGTACAACAATGCTAGGATGCATTAACCCTTACACGAGCAATCACTTACCATGATGCTTCCATGCCTCAATGCAACTAGCTGCACCACTACCAATCTATATACTTAGCAAAATCCACGTTTTCATAGAAAACCTTGGAAACTCGCTACCGACCATCAGCGATTATTAATTTTCGACACCGAGAAATTCTATTCATGGCTGGGCTAGCAAAAAACCCACCAGAAATTGCCTGGGTAAAGATATGAAGAATACAAGAGCTAAACTATGACAATGACCAACCTGCTACATGAAGCTTCAAATAGATGAGAAAAAGAGAATAATGTATACACCTAAAATTAGCCAGGATACTTAATTAATTAAATACAAGGTATTTAATTAATGAACCTCTTATTTTGTCTACTTATAAATAAATTATAAATTTATTTATCTAGTTCACAATTTCTAATTCTTCTTATCTTAATTCACATTCCTCTAATTTTAATTAAATAAAAAAATAGTTTGTTTTATTTAATTAATATCTTCTCATCAAATTTGAATAATTCCAAATTAAAATCACATGTCTCCAACTTTTCCTCTTGCCACATCATCAAGTGTCTCATGAATTTAAATATGGCTAATATTTAAATCAGAATTATCCTCAACCAATTTTGAAACAACCTTGGACATTTAGCTCTTCTATTCCATTTATTCTCTCTAACACTTGGCATGGTGCTCTTTTAAAGGGAACATCCTCCATGATTCTGTCTAACTTCTTCCTTCTCTATCGTTCATCTCTCCAGCTGAAATATTGACCATTGGTTGCTGCCACATCATTTTATGCTTTGAAAATCTTATAAATATAGCCTCACTCTCCAACATTTGGCATCCCATCTTTGAGAAAACTTACTCTACATAAATTACCTTTGAGCATTTGTGCATTTAGAGCATTAGAGCATTTTAGCATTTAGCAAAATTTTAGAGGCATTTTAGTTTAGAATCATGTCTTATTTCATAGTTGCATTTTCATTATCTTAGTAACTTCATACAACATTTCCACCATAGCATTTAGCATCATTCTCATAGCATAATATTCATTTGTATACAACAACATCAATATCATTATCATATCATCAATCATGCAGATCAATCAATTATGTAGGAATTATATTCTTGTATTTTACATCTCATTTCTTAGGTTGTCACCCAAAGAGTCTACTGCATATACAAATCTAAGAGCACTAATGATTTAGAGGATCCTTGAGAATAGAGAACAATGGAAAGGTTTTGAGGAATAGTTTTATCAATTTTATTTGTTATTTCAATTTCCATAATGTAAAGGTTTCATTGATTGTGTGGTCTTATTAATTTAATCACATTACACAATTCTCACAAAATACATTTTGGCGCCCACCGTGGGGCCTAGCCCCTTTTTATTGACATTTTCTTGAAAGTTGTTTTACAAATTCTAAACATGACACTGTATGTAGCACATACATGCTTTTTTTCAGTGCATACAAAACATCTTTTAGTGCATCCATTTCCTATTACAGTGCATCCAGAGAATCTTTTAGCACATCCAGTTCCTATTACGGCGCATCAAGGGCTTCTTTCGGTGCATACATAACATCTTTCAATGCATTCAAGGGGTCTTTTAGTGCATTCAGTCTATATTTTAGCACATTCAGTAGTTTCTCTAGCACATTTGGTAATTCTTTTAGTGCATAAGAGTGATTTGTTAGTGCATTTGATGTCTGTTTTAGTGCATCTAGTTTATTTGACAAAAATTCAAAATTTCGTGAACTGATTAGTATTTTCTATTTTGCAGGTACTTTTAAATGTTGTCAAAGACAATTATATCAAACTACTGATGATGTTTTTAGGGGTTGGAGTTGTTTTATTTCTTTCTTTTGATTAAATTAGGAACCTAGTTTAATTAGAAGGTTAACAAGCCCCTTATCTACTATGCTTGAAGTGATAGGCCTATGCTCTCCCCTTAACTGGGTGACCAGAATGCCAGACTCACTATTTTATGCTTTATTAACACCTTTAGAAGCCCTACCATAATGGGAAAAAGTACTCACCCTAAGGAAACGACCCAATGGGAGCAACTAAAGCCAAATTTTTTGACCCACTACAATCAAAAGAGAATTCAAAGAAACCCGCAATTCAATGGTAGTGTGCAAGATAACCATCCCCAAAGCCTTTGTTCTAAAGGTTAGGAGGTCTCCTGAGGGAGTTTATCTATTTTCTGCATTGAATGAAAACACTTATTATGAACCTTAGTGTAGAAGCCAACCAAGTCAATCTCTAAACACTTATAATATCGTAGTGCAAGGGGAGGGAATAATTTTCCCCCAAGACACTCACCATATAACCATTAGGGATTACTTGCCAAAAGTGGATGATTCGACTTTGGTTAAGAATAGGTAAATGAAAAAACACGGGTGCCCTCTAGGGGGTGACATGACTATGTGAGTTGGCATGGTTCTAAGATGTGGGTTGTGGTATTTTAAGTGACCCTTGACATTAGAAAAGTGCTTGAACTATCTTCTCTTGTGTTATACCTGTGGAAAATGAAGGAATTAGACTAGATTCTTGAATACACACTCAATGTTTAGCTTCTAGGTGGAAACAATTGTTTGATAACTTGATGCTATGTTTGAGGTCATAATTCAAGAAATCATCCATTTAAAGAACCTAATTCACATAGTTCACAAACTAGAAACCAAGCAAAAAAATCATTGTTTAGAAAAGCATACCCTAGAAACATTCAGATTCATAGATTGAAGGAAAAATAACCAAAAAGGCTTACAAAAACACTGAACACTTCTAGATTAGTGCATACATCCTCTGTTTCAGCGCATTCAATAAATTTTCTAGAGCATATAGGGAATTTTCTAGTGCATCCACATAATATTTTAGAACATCTAGTCCATTTTCTAGCTCATATAGGGTACAAAATAGTGCATCTGATTCATTTTCTAGCACATTCACTACATTTTCTAGCACATCTAGGTCACTTTCTAGCTTATTTGTTCCATCTTTCAGTGCATTTTCCAATCTATTTAGTGCATTCATCTACAGAATATCTAGTTGAAATTACATCTAGGAGGGGTAGTGTAGCACATCAATGGATTTTTCTGGCACATATAGTTCATTTTCTAGCACATCTGAGTCATTTCCCAGTGCATTGAGTCCATCTTTTAGCACATTTAGTACATCCTCCAATGCATCTAGTCCTTTGTTTAGTGCATTGAGTCCATTTACTGGTGCATCTTGGGTGTAGTCTAGTGCATCTGGGCTATCTATTAGTGCATCCATTCCATCTTTTAGCACATCTAGACCCTATTTTAGTGCATCCAGTAAATTCAAAACCATAGAGTTAAATTCATCCCTTGTTCGTCAGTTTGAACCAAAATTAAGGATCCCTATCAACACAAAATCATTCCTTAGATACAACAGAGTCTTAAACTTGTTGAAACTAACATTTACAAGTGAAATTATTCAAACTAAACCAAGATATAAAACCTTAAAGTGCCTAAACATCCATCATATCTCTGATTGTTAAGCTAGGTTTCCTCATTAGGATTTGTCATCCTTCATCATGAAACAAAGTTGTATAATTAGATTTAAACTTAGTCTCATCAATAGAATTTTTCATTATATTTGACTTAGTTATTATCCTTGGTACTTCTCAAAAAAAGATCAAAAGTTTAGTCAAATTATAACACTTGTATGCTCGTTCAAACAAGATCCCAAAACCAAAAACTCAAAGAAAAAGAACTTGAAACTGATTCATCAAATACAGATCTAGTGGCTACCTTAACTCATAAAAAATATCCAACATCAGATTCAAGACATGCAAAGGGGGACCTAAAAAAGATACTTGATACAAGTCATTTGTCCATATCCTTTTGATCAAATTATCAACATGATTCCTTTTCCCAAACATTGTGAATTCCCAAAGTATGATAAATACAATGGTAAAACAAATCCTATAGATCATGTAAGGGAATTTCAAACCATGAGCCTTAAATTTTCACACAAAGAGACTTATTTGATGAGATTTTTTCCATGCAACCTAGGTGTACAATGCATGGAATGGTTCTCCAAACTTGCACCACCAATTAAGACCTTTGAAGAGCTAG
>VDFB02115060.1:87810-146993 GCA_007258455.2 Sequoia sempervirens
AAATAGGTTGAAAAGATTCAATTAAAAGACAAAGGTATGGGGGAATATTCATTGAGCAATCCTTATGTTTATCATAGTTGCTACCTTCACCAAGATCCTATGGGAAACCATCTGCATTAGAACAACAATCCTCACAACCAACCACACTCTTTGATGGAAATTTTGTAAAAGCAGGCACTTTAGTGGATGAATCAGAAGACAAGGATGTCTTAAACTAGTTGTACAAAGATGAAGAAACATCACAAGCTTCAACTTCTAATGTTTTAACAAAACCATATGGTAAAGGTTTTACAATATTAGAGAAGATGGGATATGATGGAATGGGTCCTATCGGAAAAATAAAAGAGGGTATCATAGAACCAATTCAACCTACGATAATCAATTCAAAGGAAAAAACAACACTAGGGTATAGAGAAGAATCAAAAGAAGAAACCAAGAAGCAGATTGTTGAGATAATCCTCCAATTGCGAGATAGCTCTAAAATGAATTCCAATGAATATGAATGGGACTCACTCTCTAAAGAATCTTGTCAAGACAAAGAAATTGATGTGATACAAAGATATGCACCAACACTTATGGAGGGACAAAGCTCGACTTCTAGACCTCTTGAAATTGGATCTCAACATATCGATGACTCTAACGAAGACAATCAAACTTCAAGTGAGATAGACCCTTCAAAAGAGAGTAACATCATAGACCTCAATATTGCTATTGAACACTTTGATAATGTTGTCATCATGACATTCACCCATTTTGACCTTAGTTGATCTGATGATTTCTTGCCATTGGTACACACCGAACTAATTGAGTGGGACCAAAATGAGCTGCTTGACATCCCCATCTTTCCAAATGATGAAACCATTGTGAACTTCCTTTGCTCTGATTCTTCCAAAACATGTTCCACCAGCGAATCTCATAACAAATCTTTAGACAAGGGGATTGCCAAATCTCCTAGCTGCAAAACAATGAATATAAAAAATAGATCTAATGTTGAAAACCATTTAATGACAGTATTAGATCAAGAAAAAGTAAAAATAAAGAGTGCATCTATCTGTGAAAACCTCTCTGAGGCATTGAAAGTTGGGATATTTGAAACTCTTCCCGAACACTATCATGAGTGATCTTCAATGTTGGTTGAGCCGACATAATCCATCAAAATTGGTATAGCTAAAACAGTCAAGACTCTACATCTAGCAGCATCCATCATAGAGGAAGAAAAACCAAGATTCACTAAATTCTTTGAAGATAGATAAGTCAATTTTGCATGGTCCTATGTTGATATGCCAAGCATAGATCCATATCTTATCATGCACCACTTATCTCTACCACCTGGAGTGAAGCCAGTGAAGCCAAAATTGAGAAAAATGCATCTACATATTACCTTGTTGGTGAAAGCTAAATTGAAGAAGCTACTAGATGCAGGATTCATTTGACCCATTGATTATGTTGAATTGATATCCAACATTGTATCAGTTTCAAAACCTGACCACAATATAAGGATATGTACGGATTTCAGAGATCTTAATAGGGCTTGTTCAAAAGATGATTTTCCCTTTCCTAACATTGACATTGTTCAGACCTCCAAAATTTGGCTAAATTTTTTAGGGCCCATGTAAAATTTTTACTAATGCACTCAGAAGTACCCTACAAAATAAGCCTAAGTAGCTCACTTTGGGAGCTTATAATTTGACACCCATGAATTGTCCTAAAAAATCACTTTGGTGAAGTGTTGAACACCTATTAGAGATGGTGTGTGACCATTTGCAGCTTCCCTGGACTAGTTTTGGTGAGTTTTTGAAGTCTTGGTTTCAAGGTCCAAAAGTTGGTTTGTTGTTTACACATGTTGAACCTTTCTGAGTAGGCCATCTTTGTGATGTTGTATGTTTGTGCCTATTGAGTATTAAGCCCAACTAATATTTTCCCATGATTCTCTGCATCTTTATGAAGCCCCATGTTATTTTGCATAGCCCCATGAATCAATTTACTAAGTTTTCCAGCTTGAATCTGTTTGCAAAAAGTTCAAATTTGCAAACTGGACAGTGTCAAATCTGCAGAAAGTAGCCCCATATTTGAATTTTTATTTTGAAACCTTTTAACCTGCATGCGAGAGTGGTTGCTCCCCATGATTGTATATATTATTATCTACCACTTAGTAGGTTTGTAGTCCCCTAGCTCCTCATTTTCTATTTTTTCAAAGCCCATTCCAAATGAACTTTTTAAGGGTTTTAGAACCAACATTTCCAGATTTTTAGAGAAGGCAACTTTGAGCATTAATATCTCACACATGTGATCAAATAAGGTCAAATCCTCTTGCACAAATTCTCATGGTGTCCACATGTACCAACTTGCCAAGTGGTAGCCTCCGAAGCGGAGTTTTGATATTTTTTCAAATCAATGATTGAACATGTTTTAGAGAGGTTGGAAAAGTACAGTTTCAGAGAAGACTGAGAAGGAAACTTTGAGGATTGATTTTTTTCACCTTGAGCATCATAATAAACATCCATTTGATGCTCTAGATTTTCCATATAACATTTTACCAAAGTGCCAACTTTCAAGGATTAGGGAGGTAATTTGATTAGTTTTTGAAGCTGATTACAAAGGCTACTTAGGTGGTTTTGGCCATAATTCAAAGGTGCAAAACATTAAGTTTAAATGGACATCTGCTCCATTTTTCACATTCGTAATAGATACAGACAGTGTTTCAAAGCATTTGTGAGGGCAATTGTCCAAAAACAATTTTTTTTTAAGCTAGGCCCACATTGGGACCCAACATGCTTCACATAGTTATGGAGTTATGAATGCATAGATAATGCAAACGGTCTAGATAGTATGTATTGAAAGGATTCTTTGAATAAAGCATTGTTAATTAACGTGCTTGTCAAAGGGAAGCAAATGCAAGTGATAGGGGAAGGTTTCCATGGGATAAAGCCTCAGCATCATTTAATCTTGATAGATTGCTTGAACAACTCCATGGTACTGAAAAAGAAAATATTTTATAAAGACAAGTATGGCACAAGCTCAAACAACAGGCAGATTAATTTCAGAATTTGATTTGGAGAGCACTTTGAATGGATCAAAACTTGCTAAGTGTTAAATAAAATGCAACAAAAGGATACTTGGCCATTCATAAAAAAATTTAAAGGATAAAGGAACCTTGTTAGATGTTATAGCTGCAACTGTAGATAGTGTTTCCCTGATTATGTGGAGCTTAAAACATTTTTGAATTTCAAAGGAGCCAGTAAATGCTATGCAAAGAGCTCTATGAGACTATTTATTGAGAGCATTGGAGAAATGTATGGACAACCATCAAAGCATAAAAGAAGGGGAAACTCAATGAAAGTAACTCTACATCTTAGAAGGATAAATGACTGCATCAAAGGATGAGTGGCTCAAAATAAAGAAGCAATTTAAATCAACATGAAAATGAATGCATGTTGTGAGAGAGGTGGCTATGAATCAAGGCGATAAGGTAAATTTGTATTGCAAATAAAATTTTATACAAACGAAGAAGCTGTGTGTGATTTAAAATCAAACATATAGTGAATCATCTGTAAAGAGAATAGTGGAAATTCATCAACACATAGAGGATAAATGAATTAATTAAGGGAATTTTTGCGCAATAAAGGAAGAGACCTTGAAAATAGGGAAACACATTGAGGGATTGTATTGTGGTTGATTTGGATGTTGTGGATATCATATGGGGTCATGCTTTTCAGGAGTGCTTGTGAATTGATCCCAAGAAGCATCCTATGTTGTTATCAGAACCATCATCCAATTCACCAAGTCAATGAGAGAGATACATGGCGTGGCCTATGTGCTACCTCAATGAAGTCATTTTAATGTTGAAAACATAAATCTTTTACACGTACAACTATTCTAGGGTTTCCTAATTTTGTGGATGCATTTCAAATCATGTTTCTATGGTTTGAGTTTGGAATGAGTCCCAGATGTGCATGGTGAAAATGGAGGCATTGAAGATGAATAAAAATTCACCAAATGCCTCATATATGATAGCAACATGGAACCAAAAATAGATAAATTATTTAGGGCAGAGAAAATATGAAGGGAAGTAGTTGTACACCAAAGGGAAAAGTTATCAACAAAGATTCATGAAGTTACTAGAGAATACATTTTTATTCAACACCTGGTCTGTGGAGAAATCCATAGGAAACTGCATGGATGGTTTGTAAATTTTATTACAAAGGTGCTTCATAGAAATAAATACTTGTGTTGTAGGTGAGATACACCATCGTATATCATTGTTAGCGGGTATAATTTCTCTTGGAAAAATGTTATGGAGCCCTATTATTGATTAAATACCTTTTATCCTCAGTATATCAGTGATGGGCGATGAAAAATTTATTCTTCACGTATCGCCATTGAGTTTCTCTTCCTCCACTTTGTATCAGTGATTGGAAGGACAAAGCTATGTTGATTTTATCAAGCATCACTAACCAATTGTTTTCATTTTTCCTTTTATCTGCGATGTGTGAGGGTAACTTAGTAGTAATAGATGGAGATGCAATGGGGCCCGTGATCAATATCACTCATTGATATTTGATGGTTATTTTCAAAGGGTGAATTAAAAATAAGGTGCATGGGTAATAATTTTTATTTGCCTAAGTAAGATAAAACTAAAAGTCGTCATTGGTACAAAAAAGGTAAACATTTTAAAATAATGGGCAATAAAATAAATGTAAAATGTTTTGTATTGCTGGGAAAGAATGAAGGACTCAAGTGAACAGAATGATTATTGTGCATTGCTATTTTTTTCTATTTTTATTCATCTTACAAGCAATGTGGGATACTAAATATTGGGCAGTGTTGAAATAGAGATTCGATGGACCCAAGTTTCAATATCAAATATTAATATTTAACAAAGTATTTGTAAAGTGGAAAATAATTTTGCTAGAAGGGCATGGGTAAATAATTTTATAAAGTGAATAATATATTCACTATGTAATATCTCTGCTAGGATAATTTTTTATATAGAACACCATTTTCAGGCAACTCTAGGTGAAAATGAACAAGGGGGAGATAAAATATTTTGCAAGAAAAAGGTATTTTCAACTGGAGAACAAAGAGAATGATGACTTTTCACAAAGGGGAATATTTTTTTGTTACATATGAATGATGATGTGGGAGTGCAAGAGTAGATTGAAGAGTCTTCAACAAGTAAAGATAGTTGCAAATCAATGAACTTGAATGTGCCATGTGTCTTCTTTTGATCTCCATTTAGGGTTTTGCGCTTTCCTTAAGTGCAGATTTTCTATTTCAGTTTTAGAGGTTGCACATTTTTGGTTTTCACGGGAACTTTTTATAACAAGGGTTTAATGTATATTGCTAGTTTTCAGGTTTCTGGAGTAGTCCAAGTTTTGGAATGAAGAATGTAATTACAACATAGTCATAGTTGAATGTAAATGACATTATTTTGAACTTGTTGTCTCCATTGTTCACTTTGTATAAATTATGAATATTGAGTGATCAAAGATTGTTATTATTCAGCTTCTATTATTTCCCTATATGTTTGTTTGATGTTATTACTCTCATACAAATAATAAGTTAATTTGTAGTAACACGAACAAAGGTTTATGTAGTAGTGTGCTAGGATTTCTAAGTATAGCTAGTTTAGTTGTTAATATCAATGGTGTAATGCATCATCTGGTAAATATGATTATGACATATTGAATGTTGTGTTAGGTTTTCAATTACATGGTTTAGATGACTCCACCCTAGGATATAGCATTGGTCTCATAATGTTGCAGTTTTCTGAAACTGATTGTGAGCAACTACAACTTTTAAATCAATATTACTTATTAGTCCCAATTTGTTTTTGTGTAGAATTTAATATTCTACATCTCTTAGGTTTGAATTAAACACTGCTATGAAGGTCATCCAAACCTTTAGGGTACCGTGTCATTCAAACAATTGAAGGAAAAACATCTATTTACAGTGTATTTGGTACTTTAGCACACAAGTATCTATAAATATACTGATTGGAATTACCCTCCCTAGTTTAATAGAGCCAAAAGTGTAGGAGATTTTAGTCTCTAACTAAATCTTGTTCATTGGCCAAATCAAATCTCTAAAACTGAATATGAGAGAGTGGCTACTCTTTAGGACTCATTGCATCGGTTGATTTGGGAACCAATAGACATCATCGTGGATTTGACTACAAGTCATGCAATGCTATCACTTATGGATAGATTTTTAGGTTATAACCAAATAAAAATAGCACCCAAAGATCAAGAGAAAACAACTTTCACCTATCCCTAGGGTACTTTCTATTGGAATATCATGCCTTTCATGTTGAAGAATTTTGGGGCTACTTATCAACGTGCGATGACCACTATCTTTCATGATATGATGCACAACTTTATGGAGGATTATGTAGATGACTTGTTGGTAAAATCATACACTAGAGTCTAAGGACATCTAGAAATCCTAGAAAAAATCTTCACCAGGTTGGAGAAATTTAATGTGAGATTAAATATCAAGAAATGTGTATTTGGCGTGACATTAGCTAAACTTTTAGGGTATATAGTATCAGCTAAAGGCATTGAAGTGGATCCTACCAAAGTAAAAGCCATCATGGAGATTCCTCCTCCCAAGAATATCAGCCAACTCAAATCTTTATAGGGATGATTCCAATCTATTAGGAGGTTCATCGCACAACTAGCAGATAAAACTCATCCTTTTAATCACTTACTACACAAGAATGTTTCTTTCAAATGGGATGAAAAATGTGAAGCAACTTTTAACCAACTGAAGCAGTGTATGATGTCACCACCCATACGGGTACCGCCAACTGAAGGAAAACCATTATTACTCTACATAGCAACAACATAGGTATCTTTGGGCACTCTACTGGCATAGGAAGATTATGCAAGAAAAGAAAGGTCTATTTATTACATCAGCAAAACCTTGAATGGCTATGAAATCAACTACACATTTATTGAAAAAGCTTGTCTAGCAGTAGGATTTTCTACTCAACAACTAAGACACTACATGTTCACCCACACCATCAAAATTATAGCAAAAATTGATCCATTGAAGTATCTACTTAGCAAACCTGCATTGAAAGGAAGACTAGCCAAATGGGTAATGAAATTGAGCAATTTTGATATCCAGTATGTGGAAAATAAAGAAATCAAGGGCCAAGCCATAGTAGGCTAACTAACTGAAGCACCACTACAAGATGATCATCCCATGAACAACGAGTTTCCATAAACAAATTTCCTTACAGTATCAACACAACAATGGATGTTTTATTTTGATGAATCTTACACACAACATGGATTAGGTGCAGGAATCTTATTTGTCATGCCACAAGGACAAACCATTCTAAAGTCCTATAGGTTAATGTTTCCTTGTAATAACAACACAACTAAGTATGAAGCATTGATCATTGGTATTAAGACAATCATGGAGTGGAAAATCAGAGAGTTGCATGTCTACGAAGATTCTCAAGTGATCATAAATCAAGTGAATGACAACTACCAAACAAAAGATGACAAATTAATGTCATATAAAAGAATGGTCGATGATTTCAAGAAGTACTTTGTGGAGATCAAATTTGAGTAGATTCCAAGAGGGGACAACAAAGCTTCTGATGCTATAGTGACCATTGCCTCTCTCCTATAGATACAAGAAAAAAAAGATCGTTATGATTTTATGGTGGAACAACTATTTAACCTTGCCTATGATAACCCTGAATATCAAGTTATATACCATCTAGTCAAGGCCAAATCTTCTATCTATGGGAATATCTACACCTATCTAAAAGACATTACCCTACCACTAGATCTTTACCAAAACCAGAAATGAAACTTTATTCGACAAGTAGCTCGACACACCTTGATAGATTATGTACTTTATCGATGAGGTCTTGATGGTACTCTCCTTCAGTTTCTAGAACTTAACAAAGCTGAAACCACTTTACAAAAGGTTCATGAAGGTATCTGTGGAACTCATTCAAGTGGACTAACTCTAGCTAAAAAAATCCTACATGTAGGGTATTACTTGCTGAATATGGAAAATGAGTCCTTTCAATTTGTCAAGAAGTGACAAAAATGTCAAATCCATGGAAACCTGATACATGCACCAGGACAATAACTACAACCATTCACATCAACATGACCCTTCTTTCAATGGGGACTAGATCTCATAGGTAAAATTCATCCACCTTCATTGAATGGACAAAAAATCATCATCATAGCCACAAAGTATTTTACAAAGTGGATTGAAGTTGTTCCCCTAACCACAACCACTAGAAAACAAATTGCATCCTCCATCCCGAATTACATCATATGTCGGTATGGAATTCCTCAGTCCATTTTCACTGACAATGGTAGACCTTTCAAGAATTAGGACATCCAAGAACTTTGTGAAAGGTTTCATATCTAGCATCAATTTTCTACACCATACTATCCTCAAGAAAATGACCAAGCAGAGGCCTTAAACAAAACCATTATGAAAATATTAAAGAAAACTATCAATGATGTTGGACGTGATTGACACGTTCAACTGAATCCTGTTCTATGGGCATACCGAACTAGTATTCGCCCCCCGATAGGAGCTACACCCTATTCTTTAGTATATGGATCAAGGGCCATTTTAACTATTGAGGTTGAGCTACCATCACTTTGGGTGTCACTAAAGGAGATCATTTCAGATGAAGATTCTCTAGTGTCTAGGCTACAAGAGTTGGAACTGTTGGATGAACGTCGTCAGCAAGCTGTGAATCACTTGAAAGCCTATTAGCAAGCGCATTTTTCCATGTTTAAAAATCTAGCCCTATGTGCTAATCTATTATATGCACTAGAATAGTCTGCCAATGTGCTACATCGGCGTCCAAATGTGCTAAAACGTGAAAAGGCATATTTTTAAACATGGAAAAAATATGGGAAAATGAAATTCAAAATTACGAGGGATTTTTTTGGGGTACTTACCAAAGGTCCATACACAGTTGAGTGGTTGTGACATCGCATGCACTCAAATTAGTGTGTTTGGATTGGAATCACCATCTTGCTCAAAAGTTGCTCAATCACTCAATCACTCTAAATTTCCAAAATCAAAATGCACAAATGAGGGTAAATCACATTCTTTTAACCTTTTAATGGGTGATTAAGTTGTATTTTTATGTAGGATTGATTTATTTTATTTTTCAAAGGGGATTAATTAATTAATTCATCACCTCATAGGTTCAACATCATTTTTCAAGAGATAAATCATTTATGCATCATAAAAATTTGAAATCAACATCAAATCATCAGAAAATCATAAAAAAATCAAAAAAACTTCAAAAATTCATTGATTTCTCTCATGAGGGGGCATATATCCTTTATCACTAAAAAATCAACATCTGGGGCATTGAAAATTTTTTGTCAGCATCTCCAGCATATTTTTCTTTGAAGCAATGTGTAAACACATCACTTCAAAGAGGGGAAAATGTATACACCTAAAATTGGCCAAGATAATTAATTAAATACAAGGTATTTAATTAATGAACCTCTTATTTCTTCTACTTATAAATAAATTATAAATTTATTTATATAGTTCACACTTTCTAATTCTTATTATCTTAATTCACATTCCTCTAATTTTAATTAAATAAACAAATAGTTTGTTTTATTTAATTAATATCATCTCATTAAATTTGAATAATTTCAAATTCAAATCACATGTCTCCAAATTTTCCTCTTGCCACATCATCAAGTGTCTCATGAATTTAAATATGGCTAATATTTAAATTGGAATTATCCTCAACCAATTTTGAAACAACCTTGGACACTTAGCTCTTCTATTCCATTTATTGTCTCTAACACTTGGCATGGTGCTCTTTTAAAGGGAACATCCTCCATGATTCTGTCTAACTTCTTCCTTTTCTACTGTTCATCTCTCCAGCTAAAATCTTGACCGTTGGTTGCTGCCACATCATTTTATGCTTTGGAAATGTTATAAATATAGCCTCATTCTCTCGCATTTGGCATCCCATCTTTGAGAAAACTTACTCTGCAGAAATTACCTTTAAGAATTTAGAGCATTGGAGCATTTTAGCATTTACCAATTTAGAGGCATTTTAGTTTAGAATCATGTCTTATTTCATAGCTGCATTTTCATTATCTTAGTAACTTCATACAACATTTCCACCATAGCATTTAACATCATTATCATAGTATAATCTTCATCTGTATACAACAACATCAATATCATTATCATATCATCAATCATGTAGATCAATCAATCATGTAGGAATTAGATTCTTTCATTTTACATCTCATTTCTTAGGTTGTCATCCAAAGAGTCTAGTGCATATACAAATCTGAGAGCACTAATCATTTAGAGGATCCTTGAGAATAGAGAACAATGGAACAGTTTTGAGGAATAGTTTTATCAAGTTTATTTGTTATTTTGATTTCCTTAATGTAAATGTTTCATTGATTTTGTGGTCTTATTAATTTACTCACATTACACAATTCTCACACAATACAAATATCATGAATCATATTGATACAAGACAAGCAATCTACGTAACAATTGGCATTTACTTGTGATTCTTAAGTGTTTTTCTAATAGTTCTGTTACAATTTCTCTATTTTTTCTATAATATTTAGTGTAAAATAATGTAGCTTGAATTTTGAATTGACAAGCCAACTATTACATAGATTGCTTGTGTTGTATCAATTTGTTTTATGATATTCTTTTTCCCAGTTTCGCAAAGCAAAATGTTCATTATCTAACAGTTGGTAGACTATGTAATATTTGGGTTGTCAATTTGATGACCATTTTTACTACATGCTTCCTTAGATTGCAATTGTATTTTTTATATAAATGCATTTATAATTGCATAATATAAATGTTGTTATAACTCTAGGAAAAATTACCATCTTCATAAACAATTGTATGCAAATAGTCTTTTAAATAAGCTCTATACTGATATATATGTTTGTGAAGTTAGATACACCTTTCTAGTTAGTATACACTCTTCTATATATTCCACCATGTATTCAAAATGTTCCATTTCACCTCTTTCTATTTACAATAGATAATGCTAACCTCTTTTATTGCATATCTATATTATTTCCTTTATAATGTTGCATACATACAATAGACATCCAAGAAAATTAGTGTATTGTAAATTTTCTATTTCAAATTCTTTAATGGTCCAATAACTCGATCCAATGTTGCTCGCCCTTGTTTAACACCATCAACAGTACATGTAAGTACACAACTTTTCTATTATCAATAAATAGATTCGGTGAAGCAATTGTAAATATTATTGATTATTTTTAGTTACAGATTGTCTATATTGATTTTACACATATACTTACTCACTTTTTATGCTTCCCTTTTTATTTTTCTTGCTCGTCCACTAACATACCCCTGGCTTCTATTTTTAGGAACTAGGCTAAAGCATGCAAAAGAATTCAAAAATCACAATACCTATTTTTTTAAAAGTTACCATAGTAGAGAAAACACTACAATATGATAGATCATATATGAAAACACCATATTTTCCCCAACTTTGTTATTGTGTGATGTATGATGGAACTCCATGAAATTTCCCATGGATGTTTCATACTTTTCTTGCTCGGGGGTTTTGCTAGAGTCCACGAGGCTCCATGATGCCAATATGGTAGGGAGAATAACGAGCATGGGTTTTGTGCTTTTGCTTTTAACGACATATATTTCTTGTTTCATAGATACATGTGTACACAAATCCTTGTATACACTTGGCTTCCAGAAACATAGTATATAAAAACAAGTTTCTCATGTTATAGCAAGTGGTGGAGAAGCACTTGAGACTTTGGTCATGTCACCTCAAAACAAGGAATACATTTTACTCATTTATTTTAACAATGCAAAATATGGGTATTGTTTCATTTCATTCTTTTTTTCATGAGATTTATTTATTTATTTTGGATCAAAGATGGTGTGATTGAGTCTTCAATTGGACTATGAAGCAATTCATAAAAAAATGATAGTTTTATTTTCAATTTCCTTGTAATTGACTACTTTTGAATCCTTTCTAGTTGTCTCCATTTTATTTTACTACTACTAAACTATAAATGACATGCATACTAATGCTTTTATTTCCAAAATTATGGACTAAATACTAATTATAAAAATTATTGAATATCAAACATCTTTCTTTTTTCAAAAATATGCCATACCCAAAGTTGTCAACTAACTTTTTTAAAGAATACCTTTTTATTAAATATTAGTAATTAAAGGCATGGGTAATAACTCTTTAAAAAAGGAGAATCCTATAATTTTCCATACTTTTCATTAATATTATTTAATCCACAACTTCAACTTTTCCATGTATTTGTATGCATATGTATCTTAACATAATTAAATAATAATCAATCAATTGATTGATTAACCTAGAAAAAAAGACCACATATAGATGTGCATCTAGGTCTAATAAATATAAAACTAAAATAGAGATAAAATTATCTCATACCTTAAATTTTGGAAATAAATTATTGTTGTTAAAAAAATTATTATTTAAAAATTTATATTTTATTTAATTTTTCAATTGTGATTTTTTAACAATTTAACAATTTATTAAAAATTTGTATTTGTTGAGAATTAATTTACTATATTCCTAAGATTATTAATTAAAATCAACTTTAAATAAATATTGTAACTAAAATTATTAAATATTACATATTAATAAAAAAAAATTATTGATGATTACTTGCTTAAAATTAAAATTAATTGATACATTGCAACTAATAAGATTCGTTCAACATGACCTATGCTTTATTTTACATTTTCATAATCAATCTTCAACTAATAAATTTCTATGTGGAAATGCAAAGATCAATTTTTCATTTTATGCAAATGGTTCTTAATCTCACATTGATAGCCTATGAGATATGAACTAACCTACGTTATTTCATATTGGCTTATTAACATGCTTTCCCTTTCTTGATTCAATCAAACAATTGCAAATATTATTGATTGTTTATATTTCACAATTGCATTCCAAAAAAAAGTTTGTTTCATGCTTCCCACTAAATAGCCATTTGCGGTGGACCCCTACTGACTGATTGTTGCATGCATGTGCATGCGACTGCTAGTTTAAAAATCTTAACTAATATTAAATGATCCATTTCTTTTTTACAATATTATTAAATTAATACAAGTGATTATTAAAAGCTATAATAATGATGATATAACAACATTCTAGTTTATGTTACAAATAATTTAAGTACTAAATTTAAGTTTTAGTTATTTATTTGGTTTTTCCCATTTACTAACAAAAAATTAAATAATTTTTTTTGTTAAATGTGTTTCCATACATTGTAATTATAATTAATTTAAAATTTTAGATCAAATAATCATGTCTATATGAATACTTGCATTTATAATTGAAATATAAATAAAATGAATAAAATAAACATGTAAATAATGTCCAAAGTGGAGAAGACCAATTTCACCATTCTAGAGATACGATACTTGGAATATAAGAAGTCCTCAATCTAAGAACAAATGACTATGATAAATATATATTATAAAATCTAGAACTATGCATTGATAAATATCAACATCATGATTACAACCCTAACGTTTAATATGTGGCCATAAAATCTAGTAAATTAGGGTTTTACTAGCTACATCAGTTGTTCATCTATGTCCATACTTGAAAATAGAAACGTTGGTGTTAATAAAAAATATGGATCTTGGTAAGCTAGGGTGTGAAAGTCTAGTGACTTTCCCTTTGTACCTTAGTCAAGACATTGAACTTTTCATGATTTTGTATTGACTTTCAAGGCACACCAAGTAACTCATGCAATGAATGTAATACCCCTCCGTGTCGGTTGTTTTGGACTTGTGTGTGAGTTTCTATGTGTGCTTCATTGATTACTATGTTATTTGATTATGTGGAAAATATAATATGTTAGTAATCATGTTTAAATAATTAATTAAATCATAAGTGATTTGCAAGGTTATTTAAAATATGATTAGAAATTAAAATAATAATCAATTAAATTAAATCAAATGATTTAGAACAAATGATCAATCGAACTAATTCGTTAAAAGTAAAAGTGATATTATTAGATAAATTGATTTAAATTGTTACGAACAAATAATCTTGAAAAGATAATTATTATCATAAGAAAATTAAATGGATAAGGAGATAGGAAGCTGAAGTGTTTTAAAGCCAGAAATGAAACTTCACCTATAGAGCATTTGGAAGTCGAAGAGAACTGGCGAATATGAAGAATAAATAAATAAAAGTTGTGGTAGTTTGCAAAAATATTAATTGTATTTTGAAGAAAATTTTGTAAATGGTTGTTTTTAATTATTTTAATATGCATGTGTTTATTTAAATTGGTTGTGGAAATGAGGAAATGATAAATAAATAAATAAATAAATAAATAACTCAATCTTTTGTGGATTCGAATGGATTGGAATTTTAATTTTAAAAAAGAAGAAGTGACTTTTGGCATTCGCTAGAAGAGGAATTGGAAGAGACTTTGGTGTGAGATTTCATTTAGAGGATTTTTGTATTGGAAGGGGGGTTGCATTCTCTTTCCAACAAATTTTTGGGAGAAATTTGGCAGTCAATTTTCTGTTATAGTGTGCATTCTTTTATTATTCTGTGAATTCATTGAGGAATAAGTTTGGTGTTGAGGGGAAGATCTTAGAGCTGCTGCTGGAAACATTCATTGGCGGAGGATTGGATCGGCGAAAGGGATAGAGCTTCTACAGCTCTTCTTCAAACACATGACGCCAGGTTCCTTTCTTATTTATTTGTTGTAGCATTAAATAAAATAGCAATTGATTGGATTTGTTTCGTTGTGCATGAAATTTTCATCTGGGGATTGGGATTTCTGTTGTGAAAATGGAATTTGGTTGGGTTCTGGACTGTCATTTATTAAATTAAAATTTTGTGGGAGTTAGGGACTGTTGTTTATTTAAATGAAATTATTTGTTGCATTTTACTATTGATTATTAAAATGAAACTATGTTTGGAATTCTGGCAATAACCAGTACTGTAACTTGGTCTGGAAAATATAATAATCTCTCACTAGAAATTTGGGGTTGTGTAAATCCAAACTTGTAGATAAATTTTACAAATTTATGTTGAAACGGTAACTTGTATATTTGAGTGCTATTTCTATGTATTCAAATTATTTTTATATATACAATATATATATATATATATATATATATATATATATATATATATATATATATATATATATATATATATATATATATATATATATATATATATATATATATATATATATATATATATATATATATATATATATATATATATATATATATATCATATATATATATATATATATGTATATATATGTATACCCCATATATATATATATATAAATGTAGATATAAAATAAAAATATATATAAAATAAAATAAAATAAAATAAAAATTTAAAGTTCAAAATTTGTTGTTTTTAAATTGTTGAAGTTATTTTAAAAATGAAGGGTGGGTGATGGTTTGGCCTCGGCCGTACACACCACCCAGCCGACCGTGGTTGGTGTGGCAGCCTACGGGCTACCACGGCAGTCCTTCAGACTACTGTGACAGTCCGTAGACTGTCCACAGTAGTCCGTCAGACTGCGGTGGCAGTCCGTCGGACTGCCATGGCCGGGCGTGTATTCCCGTGCTTTTTCATGGGTTAAATTCCCATTCGAAATTGGTATATATTTAAAATTTGGAAAACGTGAATTTTATTTTAATTACTGTGCAAATTTACTTTTATAAATATATATATATATATATATATATGTATGTATATATATATATGTATATTTATACTTGCATATATATATTTATTAATGATTCCACTGATTAACTATTGCAGTAACTATTTAATTTTGTTAGTAAATATTTTGGTTCTTTTTCTGGTTAAATAGAACAAAATCTGGTTATAGTAGAAATAATAAAATAGAAAGAAATATGTTCTTTTGTTACTGATTTGTTAAATTACAACTATAAGAGGAGAAGTTAGTAAAATAAAATTAAAAAAAAAATCAACTTACGAATATATGACAGCATTGATTTATTTAATTCTTGTTTTGAGTGAATATTTTGGAATAGAAAAGAATTCCTATTAATTTGTTAGATTGTGAAAGTTGATAGGATAATATAGTAGAAGGGCAATTTGTGAATATATATATTTATATCACCATTGATTGTTTAATTCTTATTTTTAAATGTGTATAGGGTGGAAATATAATTTAACATAGAATCGAATAAGTTATCTTTTTATGAGGGTGAGACTTGTAGACTTGTTGGATACTTAGAACAGATCTTTTCTCTTTTTACATTCCCTCAAAAGGAGTTAAAATATATAAATATGTAGTGGTTTTAAAAGGTATTTATGTGTGTAAATTTATTTAGATAGATTTAAGATTTTAAGGTGGTAATTTCTAATATGTAGTTTGAGTATTTAGAGTATTGTTATTATTGTCATTTTTAAAAGTATAGAAAATTGGTCTTAAATGGTTTTCACAATTAGTTTAAATATTGGAAGTGAGTGTTAAGTTAGTATGATGAAAGGAAATGGAAATAATGTTTTGGACATAAGTAGTTATGAAATGATAATGAGTTAAATACCCAATTATTAAGAAGTTTTCAATTATGTTGATAAATGAAAAGGGAAATTTAAATGTATGGGCATGGTTAGAGATTGAGTAAGGTGTTCTCGAATTGGATAGTTTATGGGTGAAATGGGATTTTAATCTTTTTGAAAATTGACTTCCTTTATATTCATTTAATGGTTGACTTGTAAGTGCTCTTTATGAATAAGTCTTTTAGAATACTTGTGATGGTTATCATGAATTGTTTTAGTTAATTAAGTAATTTCGTTGGGGAAGTTGTAAAGTTATTTAGTTCTGGTCGTTAATTGATTGGTTAATAAATATTGTTCTCATTTGAATTTGTGGTTGTTGTTATGCAAATGTTTTTGTGGGTTGTGAGTAGTTAAGTACTTAAGGTGTTATTTAATTGGTCCCTTGGATACCTAGTTGCATGATTTTATCTCTGTTATTGAAGGATTGTTTTTTGGATGTTTCCGTGTTGGTGTGAATGCCTTTGGAGATCAATTTTGATTCAAGGAATCCTTTGTCATTTAATTTGTGTTGTAAGGCAACTAGGAACTTGTGTTTTGGTTTATGAGTTGTGGATAGTTGATCTTCTTGAATTTCTAATTTATTTTGTATCTAAGTTGATTATGTAGTCTGGATGGAGTTGTCGATCTTATTTTAATGTATTCTCTCATTATATTTAAAATTCAAAATAGTTCTTGTGGCTTTGTAATTATTGTTGTCATTGCTATGTTGATTGATTTTATGAAGGTGATTTGCGTACCACTATAAGGGGGTTCTTGTGAGGAGAAAATTGAGTTCTCCTGTGGAACACCTAGTTGGTGGCTTTTGGTTTATTAAGTGATTTTGTTTAAAAGTTGATTTTCTTTTGTGTTCCCTATTTCAGGTGACACCATTGTTGATCTATGGATGGGTCTTGATGAATCTTCCTTTTTTATGGCTTTTTTGATCTACTCGCATATTTGATGAAATTTTATCCCTGTGATGGAATTATTGGAGAAATATTCTTGTTGCTTCACTTTACCCTTGTTTGTGGGTTTTCATTCTTTTGGCTTCCAGAGGCTTGAGATGATTGATAATTGATGTTCTCTATCTTTATGTGCCCTTGATGTGACAAGTGTTTTGGTTTCATGATTTTAAAAAAGGTTGTACGAGAATTGTTGAGACTTTGATTATGTATTTATTGCGAGATGGGTAATGCCTCGCATGCTTCTCAGTTGTGATCTAATATTCTTGTTATGTTGTACAACCCTTGGTTTCTTGGTTTTAGTTTGATGTGGTTGGGTCTCTAGGGAGAGTTGCTCCTCGTGGGGGCAGGCGCCCCGTTTAAGGGGCAGGGCACAGGATAACCCACGAGTGAGTTAGTAAACAAGTGAAAATCTAATAATTAACTTAGGAGTGTTGGGTAGTAATATCATCATAAGATTTAAAAAAAATGGATGCCTCATCTTCATTAGTGCTTTCGCAAACTAATGGAAGCTTGAGAAGGCCGTGGTTGGCAAGGTCGTGACCTCGTTTTCACGAGAGGTCTACGGCTCCGCATGAGTCACCCTATGGACCGGCGGCTCCAGTTGGGAGGAAGAGCACAGGACAGCCATAGATGGGACCGGCTCCTCCAGTTGGGAGGAAGAGCACAGGACAGCCCATATAGGACTATGCGATGACACTCTCACCTAGTTGCCCATGTGTTTTACTTTATTGAGTTCCTCTGGAAGTAGGTCATGGGAGTTGGTTTAGATTGTTGATATATGGATTTATTTTGAGTTGTGAATATTGTTTTAATACATCTTTAGTATATTTTGTGGTCTTGTATGATCTCATTTATATTTGATTTACGATCTTGTATTTTTATAGTACTGTGATATGATGTTATTGTATTGTTTAATTGCAATTTGGAATTGTATTATGTTTATTAATTTAGTTTGATTTGGAAGTGTTTCATGATCATCTTTTGGTTACTTGTTTACTGGTCATTGCTTTCATTTATGTGATGGGATTTGTGACTTTAAGTTATTATGTCAACTCTTGTAATCCTTGAGTTTTATGATACTTTCGTATGATGTTGAGTCTTGTGGTTCCATGTCTGGATGTTCTTGGTTGTGGTCTCTTTCTTGTTAGTTCCTAGCACGGGGGGTGGGTCTTCAGACTCGCATGGTCGGGTGGAACGTGGTAAGCACCCCATTGGGTCCCCAGTCGAGGATCGAGAGGTGCGGATTGGTGTAGTTGCAGCGACTCCAGAGTTGTACTTGTCTTGGAGCTAGTTATGATGCTTTGTATTCATCTCTTCTTATGTATCATGATTCTCATTGTATAGTTTCCGTTCATGGTTTGGAAACACTTTTGTATCATTGTACTTCTTAAACATTGTACTGTAATGTAATGTTAAACTCGATGTGGTTATTGGCCGTGGCAATTGTTATTCAATGTGTTAAGTTAATTTTGCATATGTTGTATTTATGTACTCAGATGGTTTCTTATCAATGATTATCATGTATGTGTTACATTTGTTAATGTTTATCATGTTATGGATTATATCTTTGGATTTTATTCTTTATTGTTGTTGTGTGGATCTTAGTCTTGTAATGACTCCTCGTGTACCCCAAGGGATGTATGTGTTCATGAATCTGTTTAAATGAAATTCATGTCATGTCTTAATGTGTATTACATGTATGTTATGTTAATTTTTAATAAAAAAAAATTTGTGTTGTGATTATTGTTTATTTGTCCTTTGGGGTTCGCATGACGGGGTGTTACAACATGGTATCAGAGCCTAGGTTCATACACTAGGCACTATGTGTGCTCACTATGTAACCTTGTGCTTAGACCCATGAGTCTTGAGTTTCACTTTTCTTTTGTCATTGTTGTGAACTTGAATTTCTTCTGTTAGATGGTGTCGAGTCGATGGTGCAGGAAACTGATGGGAAAGGATAGGACCCTTGGTGTAGTGCGCAATGCACTGATATCATTCCTATCGGGGATGCTCTATGGACCCTTGAGTTTTAGTGTGATGTGTTTCTTGGTGATGTGTTTTATGTGTGTGAATATGACAAGTGTGATTGGATTTTGCGATTTTGTTGTCCTTGAGTGATGAATTATGTTTTCTTGAATTTGTGAAGGTGTAAAATTTGTACCCTTTTTATTGAAATTGATGTGAGTTTTGGTGTTGAATAATGGTTAAAGTAGAGTTCTTTGTGTGAAAATTATGAGTTTTAACGAAAATGGGAGGTTTTGTGAATAATTATTCTATGATTTTTAGCAGAATATAGTATCTTGAGGTTAAGATGCAACTTGAATTATGGTAGCTCTTGATTTACAGGAAGTGGGCTTCAGAGAGCATAGTGACGAAGGTAATATAATTGTAATATGCAGGTATAGATACTTATAATGTTAAGTAGTAATTCATTTTGATATAGTAGATGAATTAGGTTTATGGTTAGTATCCTTATACGAATATTTCCTAACTAATTAGAAGAAAATTGTTTATGAGTTACTAGAATTGTTTTGACTATTATGTGTTGTTTAGTGGGAGGGACAGTGTGGTATCACTCGCTCACGAGTGCCCTACTATGCTAGGAGTTCCTCTCACGATGTATTTGTGATATATATGTATTGTGCACAATGTTTGTTTGCATGCAGGATTACAGAAACTAAGTCTCGATTCCACCTGCATTGTCAGGACAGGGCGAGCATCATAAACACCCAATGGGATTGATGTGGAAAATAGGAACTGACAAGAAAGTTTCCCCAACCTATTTTGTCATCTGTCCTTGTGTTTGTCAAATTGGTCTGGTTGCAACCCTACCACCACTTTTGTTTTGGTATCATTTCTTTATTTTTTTGGTTTGTTTAATTTTCATGGATTACTTGATGACGTTTAATTGATGTTTTAATTTATGGTGTTGGTGTGCTTATGATAATTGATATTGTTGTGTTACCATGTTTTTAATTAAGCTCAACTTTCAGGAGTAAGTCGATGTCTAAGGGGGGAGGATGTAATACCCCTCTATGTCGGTTGTTTTGGACTTGTGTGTGAGTTTCTGTGTGTGCTTCATTGATTATTGTGTTATTTGATTATGTGGAAAATATAATATGTTAGTAATCATGTTTAAATAATTAATTAAATCATAAGTGATTTGCAAGGTTATTTAAAATATGATTAGAAATTAAAATAATAATCAATTAAATTAAATCAAATGATTTAGAACAAATGATCAATCGAACTAATTCGTTAAAAGTAAAAGTGATATTATTAGATAAATTGATTTAAATTGTTACGAACAAATAATCTTGAAAAGATAATTATTATCATAAGAAAATTAAATGGATAAGGAGATAGGAAGCTGAAGTGTTTTAAAGCCAGAAATGAAACTTCACCTATAGAGCATTTGGAAGTCGAAGAGAACTGGCGAATATGAAGAATAAATAAATAAAAGTTGTGGTAGTTTGCAAAAATATTAATTGTGTTTTGAAGAAAAATTTGTAAATGGTTGTTTTTAATTATTTTAATATGCATGTGTTTATTTAAATTGGTTGTGGAAATGAGGAAATGATAAATAAATAAATAAATAAAAAACTCAATCTTTTGTGGATTCGAATAGATTGGAATTTTTTTTTTTTTTAAAAAGAAGTGACTTTTGGCATTCGCTAGAAGAGGAATTGGAAGAGACTTTGGTGTGAGATTTTATTTAGAGGATTTTTGTATTGGAAGGGGGGTTGCATTCTCTTTCCAATAGATTTTTGGGAGAAATTTGGCAGTCAATTTTCTGTTATAGTGTGCATTCTTTTATTATTCTGTGAATTCATTGAGGAATAAGTTTGGTGTTGAGGGGAAGATCTTGGAGCTACTGCTGGAAACATTCATTGGCGGAGGATTGGATCGGCGAAAGGGATAGAGCTTCTACAGATCTTCTTCAAACACAGGACGCCAGGTTCCTTTCTTATTTATTTGCTGTAGCACTAAATAAAATAGCAATTGATTGGATTTTTTTCATTGTGCATGAAATTTTCATCTGGGGATTGGGATTTCTATTGTGAAAATGGAATTTGGTTGGGTTCTAGACTGTCATTTATTAAATTGAAATTTTCTGGGAGTTTGGGACTGTTGTTTATTTAAATGAAATTATTTGCTAGATTTTACTATTGATTATTAAAATGAAACTATGTTTGCAATTCTAGCAATAGCCAGTACTGTAACTTGGTCTGGAAAATATAATAATCTCTCACTGGAAATTTGGGGTTGTGTAAATCCTCACTTGTAGATAAATTTTACAAATTTATGTTGAAATAGTAACTTGTATATTTGAGTGCTATTTCTCTGTATTCGAATTATTTTTATATATACAATATATATATATGTATATATATATATGTATATGTATATATATATGTATATATATATATATATATATGTATATATATATATCGATATATATATATATATATATGTATATATATATATATATATATATATATATATATATATATATATATATATATATATATATATATATATATATATATATAAATATATGTATATATATATATATGTATATATATGTATACCCATATATATATATAATTGTAGATATAAAATAAAAATAAAAATAAAATAAAATAAAAATTTAAAGTTCAAAATTTGTTGTTTATAAATTGTTGAAGTTATTTTAAAAATGCAGGTTGGGTGATGGTTAGGCCTCAGCTGTACCCACCACCCAGCCGGCCGTGGTTGGTGCGGCAGCCTATGGGCTACCACGGCAGTCCTTCGGACTGTTGTGACAGTCCGTAGACTGTCCACAGCAGTCCATCGGACTGCGGTGGCAGTCCGTAGACTGCCACGGTCGGGCGTGTATTCCCGTGCTTTTTCATGGGTTAAATTCCCATTCGAAATTGGTATATATTTAAATTTTGGAAAACGCGAATTTTATTTTAATTACTGTGCAAATTTACTTTTATAAATAAATAAATATATATATATATATATGTATGTATATTTATACTTGCATATATATTTATTAATGATTCCACTGATTAACTATTGCAGTAACTATTTAATTTTGTTAGTAAATATTTTGGTTCTTTTTCTGGTTAAATAGAACAAAATCTAGTTATAGTAGAAATAATAAAATAGAAATAAATCTGTTCTTTTGTTACTGATTTGTTAAATTACAACTATAAGAGGATAAGTTAGTAAAAAAAATTATAAAAAAAAAAATCAACTTACGAATATATGACAGCATTGATTTATTTAATTCTTGTTTTGAGTGAATATTTTGGAATAGAAAAGAATTCCTATTAATTTGTTAGATTGTGAAAGTTGATAGGATAATATAGTAGAAGGGCAATTTGTGAATATATATATTTATATCACCATTGA
The DNA here is from genome assembly GCA_007258455.2 of Sequoia sempervirens. Lineage (NCBI taxonomy): Eukaryota > Viridiplantae > Streptophyta > Pinopsida > Cupressales > Cupressaceae > Sequoia > Sequoia sempervirens. The sequence goes on from VDFB02115060.1 coordinate 110,788, forward strand.
TTGTTTAATTCTTATTTTTAAATGTGTATAGGGTGGAAATATAATTTAACATAGAATCGAATAAGTTATCTTTTTATGAGGGTGAGACTTGTAGACTTGTTGGATACTTAGAACAGATCTTTTCTCTTTTTACATTCCCTCCTCAAAAGGAGTTAAAATATATAAATATGTAGTGGTTTTAAAAGGTATTTATGTGTGTAAATTTATTTAGATAGATTTAAGATTTTAAGGTGGTAATTTCTAATATGTAGTTTGAGTATTTAGAGTATTGTTATTATTGTCATTTTTAAAAGTATTGAAAATTGGTCTTAAATGGTTTTCACAATTAGTTTAAATATTGGAAGTGAGTGTTAAGTTAGTATGATGAAAGGAAATGGAAATAATGTTTTGGACATAAGTAGTTATGAAATGATAATGAGTTAAATACCCAATTATTAAGAAGTTTTCAATTATGTTGATAATGAAAAGGGAAATTTAAATGTATGGGCATGGTTAGAGATTGAGTAAGGTATTCTCGAATTGGATAGTTTATGGGTGAAATGGGATTTTAATCTTTTTGAAAATTGACTTCCTTTATATTCATTTAATGGTTGACTTGTAAGTGCTCTTTATGAATAAGTCTTTTAGAATACTTGTGATGGTTATCATGAATTGTTTTAGTTAATTGAGTAATTTCGTTGGGGAAGTTGTAAAGTTATTTAGTTCTGGTCGTTAATTGATTGGTTAATAAATATTGTTCTCACTTGAATTTGTGGTTGTTGTTATGCAAATGTTTTTGTGGGTTGTGAGTGGTTGAGTACTTAAGGTGTTATTTAATTGGTCCCTTGGATGCCTGGTTGCATGCTTTTATCTCTGTTATTGAAGGATTGTTTTTTGGATGTTTCTGTGTTGGTGTGAATGCCTTTGGAGATCAATTTTGATTCAAGGAATCCTTTGTCATTTAATTTGTGTTGCAAGGTAACTGGGAACTTGTGTTTTGGTTTATGAGTGTTGGATAGTTGATCTTCTTGAATTTCTGATCTATTTTGTATCTAAGTTGATTATGTAGTCTGGATGGAGTTGTTGATCTTATTTTAATGTATTCTCTCATTATATTTAAAATTGAAAATAGTTCTTGTGGCTTTGTAATTATTGTTGTCATTGCTATGTTGATTGATTTTATGAAGGTGATTTGCGTACCACTATAAGGGGGTTCTTGTGAGGAGAAAATTGAGGTCTCTCGTGGAATACCTAGTTGGTGGCTTTTGGTTTATTAAGTGATTTTGTTTAAAAGTTGATTTTCTTTTGTGTTCCCTATTTGAGGTGACACCATTGTTGATCTATGGATGGGTCTTGACGAATCTTCCTTTTTTATGGCTTTTCTGATCTACTCGCATATTTGATGAAATTTTATCCTTGTGATGGAATTATTGGAGAAATATTCTTGTTGCTTCACTTTACCCTTGTTTGTGGGTTTTCATTCTTTTGGCTTCCAGAGGCTTGAGATGATTGATAATTGATGTTCTCTATCTTTATGTGCCCTTGATGTGGCAAGTGTTTTGGTTTCATGATTTTAAAAAGGGTTGTACGAGAATTGTTGAGACTTTGATTATGTATTTATTGTGAGATGGGTAATGCCTCGCATGCTTCTCAGTTGTGATCTAATATTCTTGTTATGTTGTACAACCCTTGGTTTCTGGGTTTTAGTTTGATGTGGTTGGGTCTCTAGGGAGAGTGGCTCCTCGTGGGGGCCGGTGCCCCGTTTAAGGGGAAGGGCACAGGATAACCCACGAGTGAGTTAGTAAACAAGTGAAAATCTAATAATTAACTTAGGAGGGTTAGGTAGTAATATCATTATAAGATTTAAAACAAATGGATGCCTCATCTTCATTAGTGCTTTCGCAGACTAATGGAAGGCTAAGAAGGTCGTGGTTGGCAAGGTCGTGACCTCGTTTTCATGAGATGTCTACAGCTCCGAATGAGTCACCCTATGGACCGGCGCCTCCAGTTGGGATGAAGAGCATAAGACAGCCCATGTAGGACTATGCAATGACACTCTCCCCTATTTGCCCATGTGTTTTACTCTATTGAGTTCCTCTGGAAGTAGGTCATGGGAGTTGGTTTAGATTGTTGATATATGGATTTATTTTGAGTTGTGAATATTGTTTTAATACATCTTTAGTATATTTTGTGGTCTTGTATGATCTCATTTATATTTGATTTACGATCTTGTATTTTTATAGTACTGTGATATGATGTTATTGTATTGTTTAATTGTAATTTGGAATTGCATTATGTTTATTAATTCAGTTTGATTTGGAAGTGTTTCATGATCATCTTTTGGTTACTTGTTTACTAGTCATTGCTTTCATTTATGTGATGGGATTTGTGACTTTAAGTTATTATGTCAACTCTTGTAATCCTTGAGTTTTATGATACTTTCGTATGATGTTGAGTCTTGTGGTTCCATGTCTGGATGTTCTTGGTTGTGGTCTCTTTCTTGTTAGCTCCTAGCACGGGGGGTGGGTCTTCGGACTCGCATGGTCAGGTGGAACGTGCTAAGCACCCCATTGGGTCCCTAGTCAAGGATCGAGAGGTGCGGATTGGTGCGGTTGCAGCGACTCCAAAGTTGTACTTGTCTTGGAGCCAGTTATGATGCTTTGTATTCATCTCTTCTTATGTATCATGATTCTCGTTGTATAGTTTCTGTTCATGGTTTGGAAACACTTTTGTATCATTGTACTTCTTAAACATTGTACTATAATGTAATGTTAAACCCAATGTGGTTATTGGCCGTGGCAATTGTTATTCAATGTGTTAAGTTAATTTTGCATATGTTGTATTTATGTACTTACATGGTTTCTTATCAATGATTATCATGTATGTGTTACATTTGTTAATGTTTATCATGTTATGGATTATATCTTTGGATTTTATTCTTTATTGTTGTTGTGTGGATCTCAGTCTCGTAATGACTCCTCATGTACCCCAAGGGATGTATGTGTCAATGAATCTATTTAAATGAAATTCATGTCATGTCTTAATGTGTATTACATGTATGTTATGTTAATTTTTAATAAAAAAAATTTGCTGTGATTATTGTTTATTTGTCCTTTGGGGTTTGCATGATGGGGCGTTACAATGAATGTGAGAGCTATTGGTAATGATGTTAACTTCTTACTATTTGATCAAATAAATGTAATACAATTTAGTAATAATGTGATACCTAGTGCATGAATTAAGGTTTTGATATTTGATTATACATAAGCTAAAATATGTCACAAATGATAAAAAAGAGAGGAATAATATAGGTGTTACTATATAGTGGTCATTTTCTTAAATGGTAGAAGATTAGATGAATGATATATAATATTTGAAACAATCTATGGATAATTTCCTTTTATACAAGTCCTACATGAACAATTTGAATGTTTGGGCATAAGAGTGGATGACTGATGATAACATTTGAATGAGTTAACTAGGGTCCAAAATTACATTTGAATGTGAATAGAGAGGGTGAGGATTATACGTGTATCTCTAATCTAGGTCAAGGATGTACTTGTGGCCTTAAATTCTAGCAACGTCAGAAGTATTTTCTTATGCTATAAAGATAAGACATTATTTTAAGAGGTGTAAATGATCTATGTGGAGGTAAAATGGTATTTCCAAGTTTCATCATTTGATAGGCCAAAATTAAGTTTATAGAAACCCTAATTTAATTAAGATAACATATTTAGTTTCAAATGATTCATACCATTTATTTGTAATATGTTATCTTTCATTGCTAATAAAAATGGACTAGATTAAGAATTTCAAACTAGCAAAATTTACGGTCAATTCTAGAGATATTTTATCTCATATTATTTCATTTTCAATGAGTTAAAAAATGTTATATGATTAACCATTGTGATTAAAGAAATTAACATTAAGTGTATATTAAGTTTTTCATCAAATTTTATAATAAATTTAACTTTTGTTCATCAAAGATCAAAAGGGGTAATTTTTTGTATGAAATCTTTAATAGAAATTTAGATTTTATAATTAATTAAAATTTGAGTGAAAGTTAAGTCCAAATCTTGATAGTTAAATTAATTAAACCATTTATATATGGAATATTTGTAAATATGATAGTGCAATGATTAAAGTGTTTATCTAACAAATTAAATTAACTAAATAAAAAATTGGTTTTAATTTTTTTAAGTAAAAATTATTCTACGGGATGTTATATTGTTGTATTATACAATGGTTATAATTTTGAAGTTCATATGGGTCCTTATGTAATGATTTTAGGTATATGAATTGTTAGAGAATCAATATGATCATGAGAATCATATTTTCTTATTATGTTTCAAAGAATGGAGAATTTAAAGTAGGATAAGATGACAATATTAATAAATTTCTAGGAACTATATCAACATCAATAAAATTATAAAGTGATGTTGACAAGTAGTAGATTAGTTAAAAAATAACCTTAAAAAGTTTTGATGTTTCTATTTGATTGTGAAAAACTAAAATATTGATAGGTATCCTTAAGTCTTAGAAGTTTTAAAAATATAGGTTTTTATACTCATAGATAAGGGATTCCTCTAAGTTGAAGTATGAATTATAGGGGGTAACTCAAATAGTTATAGTACCAAACATAGAGGGTCCCCCTATTTTCTATTACTAGACCTAAATACTAAATTTGAGTGAGATAATTATGAAGTTCAGAATCTAAATTGATTCTAAAATACTTAGGTTGGTGTAAAACATGGTTGTTCTATATTTTTATGAGAATTTTACAGATTTTTTAAATCTTATTGATGTAGATTAAGTATTGATACTAATATACAACACAATTTGGTTAGGATATTGCAAGAAAACTCTTAAATGTAATGGATGTCTTGAGGATTGTAGCAAATTTTATAACCTAGTGTGTAGCTATATTTAGTATTGAGCTAGGCGAGCCCTTATTATAATCAAATTCTAGAAAATAAAATATTTCTATATTCATTCCAAAAAAATACTAACATATATTCAAGGTGATAATTTCTAGAGTATAAAGGTGAAATGATTCAGAAGGATGTACCAACCAAATGATAACTTGCAAGAAAAAAGGAAAATATATATTTTAATTATTACATGGTAAAGGGAACCAATGTAATTCAAGTAATAAATATAAATCATTAATGTAAATAAGGCATATTATCTTTTTAAAATGCATTTAACAAATTTGGTTAATGACTAGAGGCTTGTCTAGAATTAGACTATAAACTTAAATTTGTACAATGTAGTTATTATATAAGTTTGTGTATTTGTAACCACTATCATGTTTCCATAAAGTATTTATTTTTCAACGATCCTAGTATCATTTTTTATAAAAAAAGAGGTAAAAAATTTATTGAAGTTAAGAAATAACCATTACAAAGGAGTCAGGAAACCCAAAGGCTCCCAAGAAAGAAAGTATAGAAAAACCCAACCACAACAACAACCACCATCCACACAACAAAAGTACATTATCCATCCATATCAACAACAATGACCCTCTCTAATTCCTAACAACTAACTATTCCCTCTCCTTGATCTTCCAATCCTCAGCATGCTCTGAAGCCCACTTAGAAAAACAATCAGCAACCCTATTCCATTCACGCAGGATGTGGGAAAAAGACACCACTTCCAATGTAGATCATATCTACAAAATATGATGGACTACCAAGGAAAGCTACCAATTAACCTCAACCACCTTCTACTCTTGCAACAGATAACCATAACTTGTGAGTCTGATTCATAGATAATCCTACGCCAACCAAAAGCACACGCATGCTCAATAGCCTTGAGAATTTCCAACCCCTCCATAGGGTTGTTAGAATGCTAGCCTTGGTGAATGGAGAAGAAAAAACTAACCGATCCAAAATCATCTCTTCCAACTCCACCAATCCTAGTAGGCCTAGGATTACCCCTAGAGGAGTCATCCATATTGATCTTTAGAACATCCACTAGAGAAGGCAACCATATTCCAACCCTTTGAATCTTCTTTTTAGCCCACCTACCTCTTCTAACACAAGAAGAGATAGGGGTCAACCCCTGTAAGCCCAATCTATTCACAATCTCATCATCACTCCTTTCCAAAGGAAAATTCACCTCACATTTGGCTCTCACCATCTCTTGGATCATACCAAAAATCTTGTGCCAAACTTGTTGAACTATCAACCTATCCCCACGAAAGATCCTACGATTCCTTTCCAACAAAATTTTCCAAAGGATGAAAGTAGGACCAATGTACCACACAATTTGGAGAAAAGGGGCATGGGAAGGAGGTCTTCCTAGACTTCTCTAGAACTCAACAAGGGAAGAAGTATGAACACATGGATTCTTCAAAAAATCCCACCATAAATTCCAAAGAAGCATATAATAAGAACATCAGAAAAATAGGTGGGAAGAATCCTCCTCACTGCAAGCACACATGACACAAATGGAGGGACCCTATAATCCTTGCTTTTGAAGATTATCCCAAGTCAAACATCTATTCCAAGAAAAAGTCCACAAAAAAAAATTAAATTTTGGCCATGAAAATTTGTTCCACATATTTCCACCAAGGAACCTCCACCCCACCAAACTTACGATCCAGAAACTCTTGATATCCTCTAGCCACAATGAAAACACCCTTAGGATTTGGGCTCTAGGAAAGTAAATCCTAATCCCTAAGGGTGTTGCACTATCTACCAACCAAGATATTATGAAGCTTAGCACACTCCTCCTCCAACCCTACCACAAGCCAATCGATAGGATCATTCCACCTAACCACCTCCATTTTCCCACAAGGAAAAAAAGACTTAAAATCAATCACCCTTAACCAACCAGCCTCTTGAAAGATCTTGAAAAGAGTTAGAAAATTAGGATATTTGCACAAAATGGGGGGAAAACTATCCCAAGAATCCAACCAAAAGAGGGCCTCAACCCCCCTATTACATATCTAGAACAAGCCTTCCTTGATCAGAGTAGCCCCTTTCTTAAGCATTCCCCAAATCATAGAACCTTTCCCCACCATAGGGTACCTAGGAATCTCCTCCTGTAGAACCCCGGGAAGGTACTCGTGAGATAAAATCCTGGCCCAGATATGATCCTGCTCCACACACCACCTCCAATAAAGATTTGTAGCTAACACCAACCTAGACCAAGTTGAATTTCGTAATCCAATACCCCCAAACTACTTTGAGCTACACACAATATCCCACTTCACCAGGCTCCACTTGGTAGAGGACAAGTTTCCCACCCATAAGAATTATCTAGCCAAAGAATATAAATCCTTCACAAACTTGATCAGAGCCACCTAGAGCATACACCTATAAATAGGTAGTGTCTGTACCATTGATTTAAGCAGTTGAACACACCTAGCAAAGGACAACCATCTATGAGTCCAATGATTAACCTTCAAATGAAGCTTGTCCAGAATATTCTGCCATGAATCCCTAGGGAGGCTACTAGGAGAGATAGGAATGCCAAGATACATTAAAGGGAGTGACTGAATCTGAAACATCAAGATACAAGCAATCCTTTGCTGAATAAGCCATAGAGTATTGAAGAAAAATATTGAAGATTTATCTTCATTAATCCTTTAACTAGAAGTAATTAGATAAATATCCAAAGTCTTGCACAAATTCATGGCTTTGCTAATCTTAGCTATACCCATCAAGGCAATATCATCCATAAATTACAAATGAGACTGAGGAGGCAAACCATTTCCCCACACCCAACCTTGAATAAGACCCAACTCAACATTATGTTTCACCAATCTCCCTAGACCTTCAACAAGAAGAATAAATAGATAAGGAGAGAGAGGATCTCCTTGACGAAGGCCTCTAGAAGCACACAAAAGAGAAGGCTCCACATTTATTAGCATTGAGAAAGAAGTGGAAGTAACAAAGGACATAACCCACTGGACCCATGCTTTAGAAAAACCAAAACTAATAATAGTTTTTTGCAAGAAGGACCACTTAACTCTATCATAGGCCTTTTCCATATCCAACTTGATGACATAGCCTTTTCTATCGATGCTGCCATAGAATGGATGGTATTAGTAGCAATGACCACCCCATCTAGAATTTGACGAACTTCGACAAAACCCCTCCGTTTCTCAAAGATAAGCCATCAAATCCATCACTTCATCCTTTTAGCAATCAACTTGGAGATGCTTTTATAAACAACATTACAAAGGGAAACAAGTCGAAATTGACTCAGTCGATATTCTCCCTCACATTTGGGAATTAGAGCAAGGAAGGTAGAGTTTAAAGCTCACAAACATCTTTTTATTCCTATGAGACTCACGAACCACTTCCAAGAGGTCTAGCTTAATGATATCCAAAAATTCTTGATAAAACTCAATAGGGAATCCATCAAGACCCAGGGCTTTGCCTTTCTTCATCTAAAACATAGTAGCCTCAAATTCCTCCAATGAGATATCACCTAGAATATGCTCATTGATCTCCCTAGTGACCAAGGAAGGGATGCAAGACAAAACCTGGTTTTCATCCAGCAAACCATCCTGACAATCCTCTCTAAATAAAGAAGAAAAGAACTATGAAGCTTCTCTAGACACGTTACCAAGAAGATAAATGCTCACCCCTATCATTAATAATAAAATGCATAGAATTACCATGTCTCCTGGATTTCACCGGATTGAAGAAGAAAGCAGTGTTTTGTACCCCTCCTATAACCATTCTACTTGAGCCTTTTGTTTCCAATAAATTTCCTCACATAGCTTGCACTCGTACAAATATTTCAAAGAACTTGCCTCCTCCCTGAGTAAATCCTCTAAAATACCAAACTCCCTTATCTCCCAAGTGATGGCATCCAATTCAGCTTGAGCAACAATCTTAGCATGAAAAATATTTCCAAAACACTGCTTGTTCTACAGTTTGAGCTGAAATTTCACAAATTGTAGTAATTTGAAAAAATAATACATAGTAGTTCCATGAGTAGGTATTCCTATACTCCACCATTCAACCATATGAATTTTCAAAGAAGAATCTCTTAACCACATAAGTTGGAACTTAAAAGATGGGGATTGAGAAACATGAGCCAAAGTAGCATGTAATTTAATAGGCTAATGATCTAAGCCCTGCCAATCCAAAATCTCAAAGCAAGTAGACCACAATCAACCAATCTAGGAACAAGAAACCAAAAAATGGTCAAGTCTCTCTGCTATACAATTCTCTCCTAATCTCCTATTGTTCCAAGTAAACTAACCATTACGAGGCTTAATGTCGACTAGATTCAAGGTAGATATGTTATCACAAAGAAGGAAGGTAGAAGGATCCAACCTCACAGTACCACCCTTCTTCCCATCCAACTCAACAATGGCATTGAAATCACCTGCACAAATCCAAGGGAAAAAAGTAGCAAGGCTTTGAATAAAATTAATATGAGACCACAATAACTGCTTACCAAGAAAATCAATAGGTGCATAGATGTTTGAAAGAAGAATGGTTTCCCCTAACTCCAACTTGAAGCAACCAAAAAGATAGAAGACTTGGATGAAACCCACCAAAGAGGATGAATCTTCAATGGGTTCCATAAACAAGTCACACCCCATTTATTACTCTGAGCCCTAATACACTAGTAGTTAGCCTTCCCCCATGGCTTAGGAAACAACCAAACCATACTTCAATAGATAACTTAGTCTCTTATTAAAAAATAACATCAAGAGAATGAGTTCTCACCAATTCACGATTTATTTTTTGTCGATGGCCACTGTTTAAGCCCCTTACATTAAAAAAGAGGATGATCATTTCAGAGGATTAGAAAAATGGAAATCCAGGGTCTTAATAGATCTAGACTCCACTAATGTCTCCCCCATCATATTTATCTTTTCTAAATCCTTCTTTCTCCCAACTTTGGAAGACTTCTCAGGAACCCTTTCTTTTGATCTTTCTAAAGAAGTTCCAATGAAGGAGAATCCCTACTGACTTTTGCTGAATGAGTCCCCACTTTTACCAATGGAGTAGAGATCTCTCCCTCTAGCATTTTTGCATCCACAATAGCTTTAGACCTCCCATGAAGCACCAAACTAATATTCATTTCCATTTACAAAGCACCAGCCTCCTGAGAAGTCTGGTTGTACTTTGGAATAATTCCCTCTTGAACCACTTCCAAAGCACCCTAATCTAAAATCATCATACCTGGATTTTCCTCCTACTAACTAAGATCATCAATAACCTCAAACCTATTAAAGGTATCACCTTCTAGACACTCCTTTAGAGTCCTCTTTTGATCCATGTTCCTATTATGAGCCTTAACTGGCATAAAACCCTTTGCACCAATAGCCACACCATGAATGGGGTCCTTCCCTTTGTCAACCTTAGGAGGGTTGTGGGGAGGCTAAGTAGTTTGAGACTCAAAATATTTAAACTTTGGGCATCTTCTTTGCAAATGACCATATTCATGACATAGATGGCACTGAAAAGGCAATGCCTCATAATCTAGCTATTGCACCCAAGAATATGAGCCCGCACTAATTTCTAAAGAATTTGGAAGAGGGTTATTTAAATCTATCTCAACACAAATGTGAGAAAATTTCATTACCTTTCTATCCTGAGTCTATTGAGATACGCCCACTGGTTTCCCCAGCAACAAACCAACCCTATGAAATATTTCATTACACCAACATTCAACTAGAAATCTAGGGAGATGCACCCACACCAGAGTCTGATAGCTTCTTTGAAGGATCAAACCCCACATGGAAAGGTTTATTAAATAAACTAATATGATTGTGGAAATAAGTCCCACCTTCAAAAGCTCTATTATGATCCACCATGCAATTAAAAGTCACCATGAAGTAAATATTTTCCAACAACATAATTTCCATCTCACCCTCCAAAGACTAGGTCTGGTGATCCCATGACTCCAAAAATTGGATTGAAACCCTCATTCCCAAGAATGTGCAGAGCAACGCATGCTTCAAGAAATACTCAATATCCTTTGCTATCAATTCTGGTTGAATTATGAGCACTAATCTATCCTTCGATCGGTCAACACAACCATTGATTCTCAGAATACGTAGACCACCAGCTAGAAAAAGTCCACCATTCCCTAAATAATTTGCAAACAAATTGTTATAAAAAAACCTCGTTGAGTGATTTGGAGATGTCACCCCAATTGCAGCATGAAAATCCAAAGGGTATTTAACGATTGATGCCTCTCCTAGAACCATAAAAAATAAAGAAAAAAAATGAATTTCCTCCCAAACCAAACACTAGCAAACAACTAAAATAATGAGTAGATAACATCAGAAATGAACCAGACAAAGAAAAGCTACACCCCTGAAAAAATTACCCCCATACCAAACAACACCCCCAACATCTAGCACCAAACCCATGGTCACAACAAAAAATCACACCCCCACACAATGAAAAACCCCACCCCATGACACCAACAAACCTCCAAACACAAATTCAATAGGGAAAGCCTCATGCAAAGGAAGAAAACAACATGCAATCCACAACTATTCACAGGTTGTGGGCCTACACAAACCCACCTCGCACCTCCCTCACACACCGCACCATCTTCCTGACCATATCTCTTCAACGATCCTACTATCTCCATATCTCAATAATAATCTATTAATTTTTATTTTTTTATGAATAGGCATCTATCTATATTATTTCAAATATAAAGATACATATTCACAAAAAAAGGGTGGGTGGTAAAAAGGCACACCCCGAGAGTCAAATGGGCAGGGCCTAGAAAAAGTAACAGATCGCATGGGCTAAGCCCAGAAGTCCAAAATTAAAAAGTAAATAAAAAGGCCATTAAGCGGCCAAAGCAGTGTTTGACTTCATGTATAAATATAAATTTATGAGTTGAATATAATTTGGTAAAATCCCTATATGAATACTTGGATTAGTAAAATATATATGATCCCATACTGCATTACCAAATTTGGAGATACCCATAGGTTAATTTCTATTGAAAAATACTTACTTTTAATAAATATATAACTCTTTTTCATATCCACAACACATGCAATCTTATGTGACAATTGGAGACCCTTTTCCAAAATCAAAGCATATTTTAATCTTGTGATTCCTTGTTTGTTTGTGTGTGTGTGTGTGTGTGTGTGTGTGTGTGTGTGTGTGTGTGTGTGTGTGTGTGTGTGTGTGTGTGTGTGTGTGTGTGAATGTGTGTGTATGTATAAACTTGTCCATCATCAAAACCATAAAGGTTGTGAATGTCTTCACTGTCAATAATGTACAAATGTGGTGACAAATTATTTTTCTTACCTAAATGTACATAGTATATTTTTAAAGAATCATTATCTCTTTAAAATTAGTTCTCATATTTCTTTCTTGTATTTATAATTTAGTATGCCTTGTTTACACTTACATATTTTGAGAATCCCCATTTAAATTTTCCTACAAAGAATTTTTTTTGGTAAAGGTAGGTTTTTGAAACTATCCAAACCCTTTAACAACTAGTAGAAGATAAGCTATACATGTTCACATACATGTTTTAAAAACATAAACTTAGGAATAAATTTTATAACAATACCTAAGGAAGCAACAAAAAATACAAAATTAATATAAAAATATATCAAAATAAAGCTTAAAGATTAAGTGGAGAAATAACATTTATAGAATGGACATGACATTCTATTCCTCTTAAATTTTTTAAATGATCCAGACATCTCCATATTTAATATCCAAAATATTTCTCTTTGACCCTCTTTAGAATTTTCATTCTTCTACTAGTTATAACTCATGACAAGTCTATTTCCTTTTAATCAGAATAGCATAGAGCATGGTGATACTACCAAGAAAGTTGTTTATTGTAAACTTGATAATATAGATAACCTTATTCAAAGTTACATTAAAGGCTTCTTGGATTCCTTTTATCTAGAGATTTTTTTGGAAGCCATCTATTTCCCCTCTAATTTTGTAGGAATCCTTGAGTTGTCTCCAATTGTCCTTTTTAAATTAACCTTATCATAGTATTTGGTTTGATCCCCATGGCCTACAAGTGCAACTAGTAAATTATTATTTTTTATTCTTTCATTCTCATCCAGTGAATATTTAAGAATGGTGTTAAATAATTTTGACCTTGTCAAGGTAATCTATGTTATTTTTTAAGTCTTAAATGGAAAAAATTTCCTGATATTATCATCCTTCCCTTCCAACTCCCCCCTCTTTCAATATCAACCTTTTTGGAGCCTATTATTTTGTACTCCTTTTGGCGCATCTCTAAACTATTCCTTATCTCTTTAGGCATTCTCATAATCTCCCTAAAACTATTTTTTATACCATCTTTTACTAAATTTACCTCTATTCCCATATATCATAATCCCATAATTCATAAAATCATTAAATAATCCCCATTATTAATTTTTCTATCTTCCAAGATCACTTTATATATTTTTATCCCCAATTATAAACCCATTGGAACTATTCTTGAAGATATTTTAATGATGAAAAACCTAGTAAAAACTACCTCCTTTACATGAATCGATCCTAAAAGGATGTATGGGCCTTTAAAGCCTAGGAAAACACTAGAAATGACATATGTAGGCAATATAGATGGTCCCCACCATTTTATCCTTAGCTACTTCATATATCAATTAAATAAATCATTATGTCATATATTATGTTTTATGATCTAGTTATGGTGTGTTTCCATTCTAAGACCTTTTATTATGTTAAAATATCCCCATGAATGATAATATTAGAGAGCTACATATCTTTAGATAGTTGGATACTAGAAAATATGGCTTATTTTGACCAAGTGGTTAGTTTGAATTCTCATTCTACTTGCATTAATAACCATAAACCAACCCTTGTTGTCCCTATGAAATCATCCACTCCCAACCAGACAAAAATTACCTTTTAAGGTGTAGGAAAACATTGAGATAGATACATGTAATCCTAGCTCATTCAATAATATTCCTATAAACTTGATTTAATTCCTTCAAAATTCCTTAATTAATATAAAAATACCAATTAGCTACAACCCTTAGTTCAATTCCCCAGTAAGTGTTATAGTTTAACACTTTTAACCATGGGTTATTTTTCTATAATAGTATGAAAATGTTTATTCTCCACTCTACCAAGGCTCTACTTATTGCCCTTGAACATTCTATATTATTTCCAACCATAGGCCTCAAAATATATTAGTTAAATTTATTTTCCAAATCATTTTCATTTGTGGTTGATGAAAGTACGAACCAATTAAGGACCAAATCCAAGAGTACTTACTTGAGACTAGAATTTTTTTTTCTTAGAATGATATTTAAGGTCTGCGAGGTAAAGGGAAAACCAACAAGAGGTGAAATAAAAAATTGGAATCCCTTTCACTAAGAACACATTTGTTGGAGATCATAAATTCTTTTCTCATTAAATTTCTTTTTTTTTTAGGATAACCAAGGTAAGAAGTTGATTTCTAGAGTCCAATATTTAATCTTACCTTTAAACAAAGGAAACCCGCAAAATATAGTTGAAAAGGAACCAATATCTTGATCTAACATAGTAGGATCCATTCAAAGAGGCTATACAATGGTGAAGAAAACCTATATTTAAATAATGCCAAAGGATAGGTTTCCAAGACTATCTAATTCTTAACATCATTATAGTCCAACACTTACCCATATAAATATTTTGAATATATGATAGAGGGATTTATAAGGTTCCAAAGAGAACAATGATCTATCAATAATGAACACATCATCAAAAAAATAAAATTTATTCCTAGCTCTAACATTTTATTCGGAAACATTTTTTGAGAGGTCTTTACTTTTCATCAAATTATTTTAAAATTTTGAGCTATTTGAGAATCAGTAATTAGATAGGAAATTTATAGTTTCACCACTACACAAATATTTTGAACTCTTATGGTATGTGTGTATAAATGAGGGACCAAAAGGGGCTGAAAAGTGACAACTTTTTTAAAATTAGTAAAAATTGATCATGGATGAGAAATTGAAAATAGCCACATTTAAAATTTGAAGATGTGACAAGAACAAGAGTCATAATTCTCAAAATTTAGTGTTTAAAATACTATTTTTTTTAATATCATGTATATTAATAGGTTCAACTAGGGAGAGTGCATAAAATGATAGTATTTTTATCAAAAAAATATAACATAACATTTGAGGTATGTGCATAGAAATGTGGGACCAAAAGATAATCAAAGGCATCCACCATTTTCTAAAATCAACAAAAAATGATCTTGGATGAGAAATTGAAGATAATCATGATAAAAATTTCAATATTTGATAAGAATAAGAGTTTTATCATGCTTCAAATTTAGTTTCTAAAATACTTGTTCTTTTTTAAAAAAAAAATTATAGAGATTAAGAGGTTCAAATAGCTGGAGCACAAAAAATGTTCCTATCTTATGTTAGGGACTAAATGATCAATGAAGTTATCCTAAATAAATATCCCCATGCCTCAATAGTACAATTAAAATTAAAGGAAAAAGGAAGAAAGGAATTTTTTTAATTAAGTGTTATAAGGATAATCAATTTATAGGCTATGCTAAGCAAAGTAAGAAATTAAAAAGTGAATTACTTAGGAGGATCTCTTAGCCATAGTGTGGGATGAAGCATCCTTATCTACCCCTCTACCATATAAAAGTTATAAGTATTTCTAATCAGACTTGATTCTTATTCATACTCTAGTGCATATTCCTCGTCATCCCCTTCCACTAGAATTTATTTCTTTCCTTAGCACCATAAAGTAAGTGGCCCCTAAATGGTCAAATTTACCTCAAAAATTTATCATGTAAAGTTCATCGAATTTGTTTTCTTGGAGTAATATATTTCTAAAGGCCATCCCTCACTATTATTTTATCATTTTTTAAAGATGTTACTAGTATGGGTGCATAAGGGGTAACTCTATAGGAAATTCTTCTCCAAGGTACAAAAGGATTCATACAATGAAATTAATATTGATGAATTCATCAAGTTATTTGTTAAGGATTAGACCCCCAAAAGGAGGATTTATAAAAAAAATCTATCTATCTCACTTCCAAGTTAGTGTTGTGGTCTATGATAAAATCAACATTTATGAGAATCATTGCTACTGGTTTATTCATGTCAAAAAATATTACTCAACATTACCTCATAGCTCTAGGACCCATATAATCCACTGGGGGAATATCATTCTAATTATCCCTAATATACTCTAATTTTTACACCATCATTATAGTAGTCCTTCTTATGTTATTTAGTATAAATTTCTAGAAATTAGTGCAAAAATTTCTACTCCCTAAGAAAAAATTATATGGTCCTCTATTTCTCACATTATTTATGCCTAATACCACCTTAGTATAGAATTATTATTTCACCTTGAAAAGTGAGTTTGAATCAAACCAATCAAGGACTTTCATAGGGGCCTAATAGTATGCAAATAAACTAAGGTAAGTTGGATCCCCAACCTATCTCAAAGATTATCATCCCTAGGGGGTAGCCCACTCCCATTTATATCTCTTAGACAATAACTCATGTATTTTCAATTTTTGTTCATGCACAAGAACCAAAAATATATGATACTCATTGAAAAAGAGTGATGGTCCACTCCCCTCTAATGCTAAAAAATTATAATATTTTCTATTTAGTATCCAAACAAGTTACAATATCGTATAAAAATATCACATAATCAGAATATGCAACACTCTCACTAGTCCAATTCATTATAATATGGTCACATCTAAGTTTCTTAGTGCCTCAATAGTACCCATGAACCAAGCCTACTTCCTAGTGACATTCATATCCTTAAAAGTGTATTATAAAATAAAATAAAAACTATGTTATTTTTGGAAGTTGAACCTACCTTCTACAACCTCATATTAAAATTGTTTCACATGTATGTTTTAGGAAGTTGAACCAACCTTCTATTTAGACTACTATAATTGAGTGGGAAATATATAAATTGATGCAGGAGCATCCCTAGTTGCAAAGCAATCCTATATCAACCAAAAATAGTTCTTTCTTGCATTTTCATTAGTAGTAGATTGATTCTAGAGTATTTTCATTTAGTATGAAGCATTTGGAGCCAACCTAGTCTTGGTTCCTTAGTGTGGACCTGTATGAGGATTCACAAGTTAATTCATATCATGGGGATGATATTCATTTTGAGAATTCATTGGGTTCTTAACCCTTAAGGCCAATGCAAATCTATTTTGGATATGGCGGAGCATATTTATAAGCATTGTAATCATTTGTAGATAATAAGTTAGTAGATCATCATCATTAGTTTCAATACATTTTCGCACCAATCCTTCGAGGCATGTAAGAAGGCCTGTTGGCCGAAAGTCTATTGTAAGCCTCTAAGGCAAGGCCTGTGAGTCTGGATACTCACTCTAGTGGCAGTTTTTCATGTAAGAATTTGATGATAATAAATATTCCTAAATTTGCGTTAATTATATGGTTGTTCCACTGTGTTGACTCATTACTGGATGGTCTGAACCATTCCTTTTGGGACCCTCCTACTACGACTACATCAAGTGGTATCAGGGTGAGTTTTATATCTTGAAGGTATTCTTGGTGGTAAATAGATCACTAACTTGAGGAAGACCATAATTGTTTTTCAATCGATCACCAATTTTGAGGCAGTTGAAACACTTGTGGCTAGATCATTGAGCTAAGGTAGTTTTACCATTTTGACGGAGATATGCTGCCAAGGAGAATACATGATATGGAAAATTTCATAATAAGAATGGATGAAATGCTATAAATGATGTGAAAAATGCGAGTCTAGTTAGATGTTGTTGAAGATCATCGAAGGTGAGGCCTAAATCCTAGGAAGAATGACGAAAGTGATGACAAAGATGATCATGTGAATCCAGTTGCAGAAGCCTTAGGTGAAGAAGAAGAAGAAGAAGAATCGGATAAAGAAAAAAATTTCAAAGTAATCTTTAATATTGAAAAGAGACCTAGACTCAAAATTTAAAATGACACGAGAAATTTGAACCTAGAAGGATTAATCAATTGGATCAATGAAATGGAAGAATATTTTTAATATGAAGAAATCAAAGATCCGAAAAGAGTTAGGTTTGTAAAAGAAAAGTTGAAGGGTTACACTGCATTGTGGCAGAAATAAGTCCAATTGGATAGGAATAGAAGAGGTAAGGAAAGGATCATCAAATGGGATCAAAAGGTAGCCAAACTAAAGAATCAATTCATACTAGTCAACTATGAATTGGAATGGTTGAAAAGGTTGTAAAATATGAGACAAAGGGAGTTGATGGTGAAAGAATACACTGAATATTTTTACAAGATAATAATCAAAATTGGTCATAGTGTGGAAAGCAAGGAAAAGGTTTTGAGGTATGTCAATGGACTAAGAATGAGCATTCAGGAATAATTGAGCCTAGTAAAAATAACATCATTTGGAGAAGTATACCAAATGGAACTAAAGGTAGAAGGAAAGTTGACCAAGAAATTTGAACAATAGAGAAGTTCAAAAGGAAGATATCTGAAGAATGAAGCCCAACCAAGAGACAAAAGACCTTATGTGGAGTAGAATAAAGTTTCAAAACCCTACTAGAGGGAAGAAATGAAGGCTAAACCACACCATAGAGGTGGAGGAGATCAAAATTTCTACCCCAGTAATAGAGGAAGTCACAATTTGTATGAGAATGAAGGAAGATTTGAGAGATGAAAATTTAGAGGAGCTTGTTTCAAGTGTGGTGGTGAAGGAAAAATAGAATTTCAGTGCCATCAAGGAAGTACCGAAAAAAAACCTAAACATACTAGAAGGACAACATATGTAGAGGAAGAAAAAATTGGATCCCCTAATTCATGTGGAAAACTTAAGAAAGGAAAATCATTGGTAATGAGAAGAGATTTGATGCATGAAGAAGTAACTAAAGAACCACTATAGAGGAAAATCCTATTCAAAACTAGATCTAAGTTCGAAGGAAAGGTATGTAAAGTTATCATTGATAGTCGTAGTACTAATAATCTACTTTTAGAGGAGATGGTTGTTGAAAGGTGCAAGACAAGTGAGAGGGGGGGTGAATCAGTTGTCACCAAACACAAACAAAAATCCCAAACACTTATCAACTTCACATCCACTTTATTCTATTATTAAGTATGAACATGAAATGCAAATAACATAAAGCAATATCAACACAAGAGACACTAGATTTATGTGGAAAACCAAATAAGGGGAAAACCATGGTGAGGATTAACTCACAATATGAATTAATTCCAAAACCAATTACAAAGTGGCTCATTTCTAAAGGGCTCACTGCCCAAAATGACTCATTGTCTAGATACAAAGATCACTACCTACAAATAGGACTCATTTTCCAACAAGGAGGCTCACTACCTACAGATAGAAAAGATAACAGAAAAATCCACCACAACAAATTACACACATCTGCAGCCTTGATTAGAAGATTGCAAACACCATCAACACACTACTTTCAGGAGTTTAACACATTAAATTACTGCTAATTGAACTCACTTTCACACACTCTTTCTCCTCACACTTGCGGCATTCTTGATACATCAATCCATAACATCTCAACTAGTATTTATACCATCTTCATCGTTAGAAACTTTCTCCAAGGTTAGCTACACACGCTTCATTTTACAAATTCAAATTTGGTCAGAAACTCAACTTTCCCATGGTGGAAGAGAATGAGAATGGACCAAACCAACACTTAACCATGACCTACAACAATGTCTTAGATCAGTCACATGCTTCCTCAATTGATACATATCCTTCGCATGACATGTAGACACCAAGTCGACCAAACCTAATGAAAACATAAATGAACTTTGAAATACACACTTTCAAAAGGAGAAGATAAAATGAAGACCACATAACATGCTTCACCAAACACTGGAACACATCTCAGATGGCTCCAGATTCATCTACAGCAAATGCAACAACTTTCATACATATAACACCTTCCATCAGTCCATCCAAACTACAAAGACACATGCAACAAATTTGAAACTCATCTTTCAAAGCACCAAACCACAAACACCTTTGATGGGATATAGATAACATCATTACAAGACTTCTACCAGATCTGCAAGACCAAAAACAAACCAGCAGAGGAATGTTGAGTAGAAACATTTCTCCCAGTCCACAAACAAACAACTCAGCCAAACCAGTTCACACATTGGTGAAGAAAACTTTCACTATGCATCAAACCAAAAACTAAAAACAAAGATATATCACCAACATATGTCCATAAAAAATACTTTAGATCCAGACAAGTATAGAATCAACATAGAAGAAATGTGGAGCACAAAATAGAGCACATTCTGAACACACACAGCTTTGTTTTCACTATTTCTCAAAAGCACTTGATAAATCATCATATTAGCACACCTACAACACCATAAATATAGCTCCATGTACTCACAACATCTCAACAATATCTCAACTATACATGCACATTTTGCAATCATTTGTTTCCTTTCTCTACAACAACCTATATTGTGTTGCATTTCAATGACAACATTAATGACAACACCACCATACTCATTCATACTTGCAACAATCTCCCCCTTTGTCCTTGATGGCAACACATGTTGTGAAAAACCATCAAAGAAAACATCCATTACATTGCTACACTCTCCTTTATTTTTTAGATTAGATAGGCTACACAACATTTCCTGCACTCTCTTTTCCTTGCAATATTCTCTCTTTCTTTTTCTTTCATTATTTTCACATGACTCTCTCTCCCACTTTGACATCAATGGAAAAGAACATAAGGTTTTGATATTCTTTAGCCAAATATAGCTCTGATCAATCCCCCTTAGGAGTACACCCATTCACCTCATATTGTAACAATGATACTTCCTACTCCCCTTGAGGAGTAGACCTCAGTCATTAGTCCAAACAAATGAAGAATTTGTAGATCCACTAGACTGATGCACCTCCATGTGAACCTGGTTCTAAGGAGGGGTAGTAACCCCCAAATTCTCCCTAAGATACTCAAAATTATCCTTTAGAAGAGCCTTAGTAAATATATCAACAATTTGATCCTTTGCAGGAACATCCTCCAGTCAAAATTCATTCTTCAATACCTTCTCTCTTAATAAATGATATTTGATAGATATATGCTTTGTTCTTGAATGCATTACTAGATTCTTTGAAATGTTTATAGCACTTGTATTATTATAGAAGATAGATATAGGATCATCACATATCACTCCTTTTTCCTTCAATGTTTGCTTCATCCACAAAACCTGTGTGCAGCAAGATGTTGCAACAATATACTCAACATTTGTAGTGGATAAAGAAAATGAATCATATTTCTTGCTTAGTAATGAAACCAATCTTCCTTGAAGAAAGAATGAACCACCCCATGTACTGTTCTAGTCATCCACACAACCAGCCCAATTTGCATCAGTGTAAGCACTCAAAGTGAAATCAGTATCCTTAGGATACCACAAGCCATAATCTAGAGTGCCTTTTAGATATCTGAATATCCTCTTCATAGCTATAACATGTGCTTATTTAGGTTCTTCTTGAAATATAGCAACTAAACATACTACATGCATGATATTTGTTCTAGTAGCAGTAAGATACAATAGTCCACCAATCATAGATCTATACATGCTCTAATCAACTTTAGGAGATTCATCATCTTTAATCAACTTGCATCCAGTCACCATAGGGGTACAAACCATTTTGGACTCATTCATTCCAAGCTTCTTCAACAACTCTTTAACGTACTTTGATTGTGAAATGAATATTCTCTTATCATTTTGATTCACTTGATGTTCAAGGAAGAAATTCAACTCACCAATCATAGAAATTTCAAACTCTTTTTTCATCTCCTCTAAAAATCTCTTGTACATACGTTCATTTCCTCCAAATATTATATCATCAACATACACAACCACTATCAACATTTTATTTCCTTACACCTTCAAATACATATTATTGTCTACGAAGCCTTTGCTGAATCTTTGTTGTGTCAAATACCTATCCAACCTTGCATACCATGCTTTGGGTTCCTATTTAATTCCATATAATTCCTTTTTCAACTTGCAGACCATATCTAGTTTATCTGATAACTGAAATCCCTCTAGTTGTTCCATGTACACCTCTTCTTCCAATTCCCCATTTAAGAATTCAGACTTAACATCCATCTAATATACCTTAAAATATTTGTGAGAAAAAAATGCCAAAAACATCTGAATGGCCTCCATTCTTGTCACTAGGGGAAATGTCTCATCAAAATCTATTCCCTCAACTTGTGAATAACCTTTGCATACAAGCCTTGCTATGTTTCTTAGAACTTCACCATTCTCATTCAGCTTATTCCTGAACACCCATTTTGAACCAATTGCATTCTTGTTTATAGGTCTAGGAACCAATTCCCATGTCTAATTCTTCTCTATCTGTTGTAATTCCTCTTTCATTGCTCTAACCCAACTTTCATCTTTGCATGCTTCATGCACTATTTTAGGTTCTATCTTTGAAACTAGACACATATTTACCTCAACCACTACCACTTTACTTCTTGTATTTACACCTCCTCTCTTGTCTCCAATTATCTATTCTTTAGGATGATTCTTCTGTACAAACTTTGGAGTCTTACGAGCAAGTTCTAGAGCTTCTTCTTCTTCAATCCATTCATCTTCTAGTACTTTTCTGCATATAGGCTCATCTGGTTCAACTTCACTTATTTCAAATGATTTGTGCATATCTCCATCAACTTTAACATTTCCACTCTCAACAATCTTCCTTAATCTTTTATTGAAGTTGTATGTATAAAATATGTGAGTACATAAATAAGTAATACAACACACCAATGAAACATTATATTAGAGAATTCAAATAACAATCTAACCAAATTGAAACAAACAAACTCTCTAATGGCATCTCATTGTCCTCTATCTCCAAGGATTTTTCAAGTCATTATTGCTCTTAGATTGTGTGTATGCACATGACTCTCCAAATGACAACATGAAGAATGAGATGTGAGAAATGTAAGAAATCTTTCCTACATTATTGATTGATTGCTAAAATGTTTTAAATGATTGTGCAAAGATTATGATAACGTTATGATATTGATAATGGAAATGATGTGATGCAATTACAAAAGTTAAGATGCAACTAATGGTAAAGCCATGATTAATCTAAATGATGCTAATATGCAAATGCTAAAATGCTAATGCTATAATATTAATGACAATTCTCTCTAAAATTCTACAGAGTTTAATTATGCTCAATTCTGTATATGAAATGTTGTAAATGAGGTTGTATTTATAGATTTCTCCAAGCATCAGCCTATGTGGTAGGATTCAACATTCTGGATTTGATTTGGAGAGATGGACAATTGAGAGTGAAGAAGTTGGAGAGAATCAAGGAGTGTGTTCCCTTTAGTAGAACGAACTGCCAAGTGTGAAGGAGAATCAAATGGAGATGAAAGCCAAGTGTCTCAAAATTGCTTAAAATTTGTTGAAGATAAATGCCAATTAAATATTAAGAATATTTAATTTCATGAGACACATGATGAAGTGGAAGATGAGAAGTTAGTAGAAATGTGCTCAAATTCAAATATAAAATTTAAATTTAATAAAAGGGAGTTAATTAAATAAAAAAACTAATTAAAGTTGTTTATTTAATTAAAACATGAAGAAAATGATTTAGAATAAGAAGAATTAAAGAAAGTGAGCTATATAAATAAATTTGTTGATTTATTTATAAGTAGAAGAATTAAATATTTATTAATTAAATAACGTGTATTTAATTAATTTAGTCTAGACCAATTTTAAGTGTATACATTTTTCCACTCTTTGAAGTGATGTGTGTGCGACACATTGCTTCAAAGAAATTTTTTGCTGATAGTGCTAATAAAAATTTCGACATGCCCTAGAAACTGATTTTCGATTGATGACACGAGTATGCCCCCTCAGGAGATAAATCGGGAAATTGTTGAAGTTTTAGGATTTTTAAGATTTTTTGAAATTTTTAATATTTTCTGATGATTTTCAAATTTTATGATGTTCAGCTAATTTATCTCCCGATAATGAAGAATGATCCTGTCAATTTGATTAATTGATTAATTAATACCCTAGTTTAAAAATAAAAACAATCCCACTTAAATCTGACTTAATTAATCCCTTTAAAAAGGTAAAAGTGGTGAAAAAGAAGCTCATTTGATTCATTTGCATTTTGAAGATTGAGTCAAGATTGGAGCAATTGGAGCAAAATAGTGATCGCATACCAAACCCATCAATTCAAGTGAGTTTGATGACACAACCGCTTGACCGCGTATGGACCTTCAATACGTACCCTGAGAAACCTCTTTGTCAAATTTAAATTCATTTTTCTACGTTTTTGATTGTTTAAACTCTACTAGTTTTTGTTTTAGTGCATACATGACCCGATGTAGCACATTAGCTTATTGTTTTAGCACATTTAGAGATATAGCACATAGATGACATTTTTTAGTGCATTTAGTTGATGTTTTAGTACATTAGGATTTATAGCACAAAGTAGCACATAGATTGATTTGTTTAGAGAAATTGGCTGGTTAGCACATAGATTCCATGATTTAGTGCATCGGGTGATGTTTGCAGTGCATTCAGTTTATTAGCACATAGAGACTGCAGAATGGTGCATTTAGTTTATTTTTAGCAGATATGGTAGTTTGAAGCATAGGGAACCTGTTTTGGGGCATTGATAGAATTTTTTAGCGCATCCATTATTTCAGCACATAGAAGCACTATTTCAACACATTTACACCAGACTAATGAAATTTTGATTGTTCTCCTAGATTTTGATGGTTGATGATCACGTCAGCTGATGTTTTGATGATGTTCGATGATGTTTGATGATTGATCTCAATATAGGTGAGAATCAATGATAGGATAGATGATGATTGACCTCATGATAAGTGAGAGCCAATGATAGACACTCAATGAGATTTGATTGATATCTCATTAGAGCTAATTAGATTGATTGATAGGTTGATTGATAAAATGTTGATTTGCGATATGTTATGGTTATAGGAGGATTTTAGGATTCTTCAATCTTGGGAGCGATTCTCGAAGACCTGGGACATTATTCCACTATTGGTGCATGTTGATTTGGATTTGATTGGGCGATGTGGATTGAATTCTTTGATTGATATGCCCCAATATGGGATCAACATGGTACTTTTGATTTCTTTAGCTGAGAGGTGGCATAGTGACCACAACACATTTCATTTGGCCACTGGTTAGATGACAGTCACTTTGAAGGATGTATACCAGATATTGGGGATTCTCATTGTTGGCGAGCTAGTTGTTTACAATCACAATGAGTAGGGAGGTACCGATGCCCTGAGGAGGATTTTCCATGACGACGAGATTAGAGGGTATGAAATTCCATGGTGGGAGATGGTTGCTTTATATTAGCCATTACCTTGTGTTCTAGCTAGATTCATTGGAGGTTTTCTATGTCCCGACCATAGGTTGAAGGGAATATTAGTTGGCTAGGCCCAAATATTAGAGACGATGATTACACAAGGGATCAGATAGGCATGGGGCTCTTGCATTTTGGCTCATTTAAATCATGATTTACATCAGGTGGTATATCTTGGAGTGGCTAGTTTATCAGTTGGGGTTACACTACTGTAGATTTGGGTGTGGGATCACATAGTTGTTACTCGACCTATGGTAGATAGAGATCATCTAGTTGTTGGGAGGCCCTATGTTTTTGGATATACAGGTCCAGTTGTCTAGCATAAGTTGGGAAAATTGGAGTATTGGAGATGATTTTTGGATGATCTAGAGATAGTGACATGGAGGCCATACTTGGATTGTGAGTAGTGTCCAGAGGATGACATTGAGATGCCATATGTTTTCACCTCCAGATACTTGATTGGATGGACACCTTATGTTATCAATTTATTCTTGGTTATGAGGGTGCTTCAATAGTATGGTAGAGTTTAGGTTATGCCCTAAGGAGTTGCAATGTATGCTCAGTGATGACATGATATTCTATATTGGGGACCCTCACTATCATATGATGCAGCTTGTTAGGAGTATTTTGGATTACAACCACGAATATGGGAGTACCATCTAGAGATCACAAATGCATTGATGACAGATGGTTATGCGTAGTATTTCTTTACACATCCTTTTACAAGGATATCCAGTCTGGATGAGCCTATACCAACACTAGATGATGATTAAAAGGCACCACCACATGCACCTAGATGGGGGAGAGATGGGGGAGATGGAGATGAGGAGGAGGGAGATGGCAGTGATGGAGGGGATGGAGATGGGGGTGGAGGTGGACCAGTATGGATGTTGGGGGAGTGTCTTGGAGGGAGGAGATCCATGGTTCCCTAGGGACAGCATTGAATAGGAGCCATTCACGGGGTTTAGGTTGTGTGTGCCCTCCCATCAGCCAAGTAGGCACATATAGCCACTTTAAAGCATGGGTGTAGAGCTTACAGGGGATAGTTAGCATAGGCCCAAGTGCAGATTGCCTCTCTGACAACAAAGATAGATGTCATGAGACAAAGATGTGAGCAAGCCAAGGCCTTAGCTGAGAGACTACAAAGAGTGGGTGAGGGTACCATGACAGGGGACATGCTCCAAGAGGTGTGACATTCGGCCATAGTGGTAGAGTATTATAGGTTGTGGTATCATGAGACAATTCCTGTAGAGCAGTGTGTTAGTTATGCACAGTCTGCCAGTGCCAAATCAAGTCATAGCCACTCACGAACGACTAGTAGAGGTGTGATTGGGCCACTTCCCAGAGATCCATCAGGAAAGGATCCAGGTGTAGGTCCATCTAGTGGTCCAACAGGAGGCTTAGTTAGGCCAACAGTGTCTGGGGGGAGCAGCACATAGCTCTTGTGTTCATAGTTGATGTACTCACATTTGATGATGTCTTTACCTATTCAATTGGGTACTTTGTGATATTCTACCACATTTTTTTGATATATCTCTCCATGCTTTATATGTCTATATGCTTGTGTGATGAATGCTTATGATGGATGCATTTGATTTCCATTCTATATGCTATGTGATGTCTATATGATTATGCCATGGTTGTGTATGGATGCAATAACAAAATGATGAAGCATGGATTATGATGTCATATACTTTATGGATAATGCTTTATAATGTATGAGATGGATGTGATCATGTAACTTAAGATGTAATGCATTTTATTTTTTTATATTTTTCTAATGCAAATATATGATCTAATGCATGGATGAATGTATGATATAATAATGCTTTCTAATGTACGTATGATATGATAATGCTTATGCAACTATATGTGAATGATCTTGTTTTTATTAATGCCAAATGTACTCAATATTTTTATGAGAGAGATAACATCATTTTGAAATTATTCTAGCCTTGGAAAAATCTATAATGCACATGCAAGATGCAATCTATCTTAACCATGCAAATCTAAATATGCAATGTTGTCATTTCGTCAGCTGATTTGTCATGCTTGGCATCATCATTGAGCTTTTAATATGTTAAAAGTTAGTACAAACATCAATGGTATAATCAAACCATGATGACCTGAGTACAATTTCCATTGATTTTTGATATTGCAAGGTAACACAAGCATCTAGGCATAATTGAACCAAGATGACTTGAGTATTACTTGCGTAAAACAAACAACAGTTAGTCCTTTTCCTATGCAAATCTGAAATGTCATCAATGATACTTTATAGAGCATGTCCCATGACAAATTTGCATAGTAGTAATGATTAACTCATAGGCAGGTAGACAAAGAAAAATCATACTCCCTTCATAGATTCTCTAGTCCTTGACATCCTTGAGTTGATCTAGAGGAATGATAACAAAATTAAGATACCTTGATTGAACATTCATGCTAAAGTGATTAAATCATGTTTCAAAAGAACATCCTCCAATTAGATTTTGTTTTGACTGATCTAGCTATTGGTTTGGATGGTTGGTGTTTAAAATTTGTGAAGGATGTTCAATGTTGAGTTTCTATTGTGATTGTTGTGTTTGCAACGTTGTCTTATTGTTGTTTTAATACATTTGTTTTAAGCTCAAAGCGGGTTACTAATGAGTTCAAGATTTTTCTAATTGAAACCAACCATTTATTGTGAATATGCAATGATAACCAACCGGGGATGAGACATGACCATGGTGCCCGGATAGTGTACATGAGGATTTTCAATGATCAAGCATAAAGATAGAGAAAGAGGATGGCTAAAACACATGACGTAGATGGAAGAAGCTAATCTATCATAAATGGCGCTTATTTCTAGGTTTTCACTACTTGTTTATTGCACTTTTATGATTTTATGATTTTTGTTGTTGCCAAGATGCCTATTTGCAGGGTTTCATCGAGGTGTAATTTTTTTTTTGATTTTTTTTTATTTTTTTGGATTTTCATCTTTTTGATTTTTTTTGGATTTTTCATCTTTTTATTATTGTTTTAGATTTTTCCGAGCTTTTTTACTTTGCAATGGATGAATTATGTATAAAAATTCTTGATATGAAGACTATTAATAGGTTCCTCAAATAGGTCCCCTTCAGGTGTAGATAATTGATATGCTTTAAATCCGTAGACTGAGACAATGAAAAAAGGTCATAGCCAATTAGGTTCAAATTTTCCCTTCTTTTCTTGATCTTGTTGATTGTGGGGATTCTCTTTTAGGACCAAGTTGCCAACCTTAAATGTTCTTGGTTTGACCTTGTGATTATAGCTCTTTGAAATTATTTATTGATAGGCTTTCAAATGATCAACAACATGTTGACAGTGTTCATCTAGCAATTCCAACTCCTGTAGCCTGGATACTTGATAGTCTTCCTCTGAAATGATTTCTTTCAATGACAACTGGAGTGAAGGTAACTCAACCTCAATAGGTAAAATGGATTCTGATTCATACACAAGGGCATATGATGTGGCTCCAATAGGGGTGCGGATGCTAGTACGGTATGCCCACAAAGTAGGGTTTAGTTGAACATGCCAGTCATGTCCAGCCTCGTTGATAGTTTTTTTCAAGATTTTCAAGATGGTCTTATTTGAGGCTTTTGCTTGGCTATTCCCTTGAGGGTAGTATGGTGTGGAAAATCAGTGTTAGATATGGAATTTTTCAAAAAGTTCTTGTACATCCTGGTTTCTGAAGGGTCTACCATTGTCAGTGACAATGGAGCTAGGGATGCCATACCGACATATAATGTAGTTCAAGATGAAAGAGGCAATTTGTTTACCAATGATGGTGGTTAATGGGACAACTTCAATCCACTTTTTGAAATACTCTATGGCTATGATGATGAATTTATGTCCATTAGAAGAAGATGGGTGAATTTTACCCACAAGATCAAGTCCCCATTGACAAAAAGGCCAGGTTGATGCAAATGGTTGCAGCTCCTACGCCAGTGCATGTATGAGGTTTCCATGGACTTGACACTTTTGGTACTTCTTGACATATTGAAAATATTCTTTCTCCATGGTCAGCCAATAATATCCCAAGTGTAGGATTTTCTTAGCGAGAGTAAGACCACTTGAATGAGTACCATATATACCTTCATGAACCTCTTGTAGAGTTGTTTCAGATTCATCATGTTCAAGAAATCGAAGGAGAGTACCATCGAGACCTTGTTGATAAAGTGTATCAACTATCAGGGTGTGTCTAGTTGCTTGACAGATAAAGTTTCATTTTTTGTTTCGGGATAGATTAGGTGGAAGGGTATTGTCTCTTAGATAGGTATAGATATTCCTATAGATTGAAGAATAAGCTTCAACTAGATGGTACACGACTTGGGACTCAGGATTGTCATAATCGGGGTTAAACAGTTGTTCCACCATGAATTCATAACGAGCTCATTTTTCTAGTATTCGTAGAAGAGAGGCAATGGTTGCCATGGAATCCATAGCTTTGTTGTCTACTCTTGGAATTTGTTCAAATTTGATCTCAACAAAGTACTTCTTGAAGTCATCTACCATTCTCTTGTATGGCATTAGCTTGTCATCTTTTGTCTGATAATCATCAATAACCCGAATGATGACTAATTGAGAATCTCTATACACTTGTAACTCTGTGATTTTCCATTCCATTGCTACCTTGATACTAATGATTAGTGCTTCATATTCTGCTATGTTGTCTGTGCAAGGGAACATCAACATGTAATATTTTGGGATAGTGTGTCCTTAAGGAGTAACAAATAGGATTCCAACACCTGATCCATCTTGCATGTAAGACCCATCAAAGTATAATATCCATTGTTGTGTTGTCATGGTGACGACATCTGCATTTGGAAAATCAATGTTCATAGGATGATCATCTTCCAATGGTACTTCAAGTAACTGATCTGCTATTGGTTGGCCTTTGATTGCTCTTCTATCTATGTACTAAATGTCAAATTCACTCAATATCATCACCCACTTTGCTAGTATTCCTATTAGATTGGCTTTGCTAAGTAGATATTTTAATGGATCTATCTTGGCTATCAATTTGATGGTATGTGTTAACATATAGTGTCACAATTGTTGAGTAGAAAACACTACTACGAAACAAGCCTTTTCAATGAATGTGTAGTTACGTTCATAGCCATTCAGTGTTTTGCTGATGTAGTAGATCACCCTTTCTTTCTTGTAGAGTTTTCTTGTGCTAGCAAAGCTCCTAAAGATACCTTAGTAGTTGCTATGTAAAGTAGGAATGATTTTCCCTCTATTGGTGGTACCAAGATAGGTGGATTCATCATATATTGTTTCAATTGATTAAAGGAAGCTTCACATTTTTCATCCCATTTGAAAGAAATTTTCTTGTGTAGAAAATGAATAAAAGGATGACTTTTGTCCGCTAGTTGTGTGATAAATCTTCTAATGGATTATAATCTTCCTTGCAGAGATCTTAGTTGACTGATATTCTTAGGAGACAACATTTCCATGATGGCTTTAACTTTAGCTGGATCTACTTCGATGCCTTTAACTGAGACTATGTATCCTAAGAGTTTTGTTGATGTTACTCCAAATACACACTTTTTTGGTTTTAACCGCATTTAAACTTTTCTAATCAAGTGAAGATTTTATCCAATATTTCCAGATGTCCTTCCCTAGTGAATTATTTTTACAAAAAGTCATCCACATAGTCCTCCAAGAAGGTATGCATCATGTCATGAAAGATTGTTGTCATCACATGCTAATAGGTGGCTCCTACGTTCTTTAACCCAAAAGGAATGTCATTCCAACAAAATGTACCCCATGGGCATGTGAAAGTTTTTTTGTCGTTGTCCTCAGGTGCTATCTTGATCTGATTATAACCTGAAAAACCATCCATGAGTGATAGCATAGCATGTCTTGCTATTAAATCCATGATGATGTCTATATTGGGCAAAGGAAAGTCATCATTCAAAAAATCCTTGTTAATATCTCTAAAATTTGTGCATATTCTAATATTGTTGTCTAGTTTAGAAATTAGGACAATGTTTGAGATCCATTATGCGTAGTCAATTGGTTAGATAAATCCTACATCTAACAATTTCTTCAATTCAACTTTCACTAATAGGGCGATGTGTGGATGCATTTTCTCAATTTTTTCTTTATTGGCTTCACTCTAGGTGGTATGGATAAATGGTGCATTATAAGATTTGGATCTATTCTTGGCATGTTAGCGTAGGACCAAGCAAAATTGATTTGTGTTTCTTCAAATAATTTAGTGAAACTTGGCTTCTCTTCCTCTATCATTGATGCAACTAGGTGTAGGGTATTCACTATTTATGTAGTACCAATCTTTATGGATTGCGTAGGTTCAACCAATAATGAAGATCTTTCATGATAATGATTGGGAAGAGTGTCAAATCTCCCATCCTTCAATGCCTCATAGATGTTTTCACCATTGGATACACTATTTCTTTTTACTTTTTCTTGATCTAGTACTGACATTGAATGGTTTTCACCATTAGATCAATTTTTGATATTCATTGTTTTGTAGCTAAGAGATTTGGAACTCCCCTTGTCAGAAGCTTTGTTATGAAATTCATTGGTGGAACTTGTTTCTAGATTTTTCGAATAAAGGAAGTTGACAATGGCATCACCATCTACAAAGATAGGGATGTCAAGCAGCTCAGTTTGTTCCCAGTCAATGAGTTTGGGATGTACCAAAGGTAAGGAATCATCAGATTGGTCAAGGTCAAAGGTGGTAAGTGTCATGATGGAAATTTTTTCAAGGTGTTCAAGAGCAATTTCAAGGTCTATAAGGTTACTCTCCTCCAAATGATCTATCTTGCTCGATGTTTGATCATCCTCACTAGATTCATCGATAATATGTAGTGATCCAAATTCAAGTGGTCTAGACCATGAACTTTGTGCCTCCATATGTATGGGTGCATACCTCTTTATCGCATCAATTTATTTTTCCTCAAAAGATACTTTGAATAGTGAATCCCATTCATATTCATTTGAGTCTGTTTTAGAACCAGCTTGCAATTGGAGGATTTGCTCACAAATCTGCTACTTGGCTTTTTCTTTTGTCTCTTCTTTGTGTCCTAGTCCTATCTTGTCTTTTGCATTGATTGTGATAGGATGAATTGGTTCTACAATTCCTTCTTTTCTTTTGCCAATAGGACCTTTTCCTTCATATCCCATCTTTTCTAAGATTGTGAATCCTTTACCATATGGCTCCATTAGTATACTAGAAGTTGATGTTTGGGCTACTTCTTCATCTTTATAAAGCTAATTTAGAATGTCTTTGTCTTCAGATTCATCAACTAGAGTGCCTACTTTTACAAATTTACCATCAAAGAGCATGGTTGGTTGTGAAGATTGTTGTCTAGATGTTGATGGTTACCCATATGATTTTGGAGAAGGTAGCAGCTATGAGAGACATAAGGACTACCTAATTGAATACTCACCCATACCTTTATCTTTCAACTGAATCCTTTTCTCAAACTATTTTGACAAAGAATTTAGTTGGCTTTCTGTAGTTGAGGAAGTAGAATCACCAAGGCCTTTATCTTTCGACTGGACCTTTATCTCAGTCTATTTTGACAAGGAATTTAGTTGGCTTTCATTGCTCAAAGAAATGGAAGTGGGAGCCTCTATGTTATGTGGTACAAAAATATCTTGTACTATCTTGAGAGTGTTGTAGTATTGAGGATTGTTGGAATCAATTTAAATGATGATCACTTGTCCATTTTAGGGGAATTTCAGACATTGACGGTATGTTGATGGCACTACTTGCATTTCATGGATCCAAGGTTGTCCCAAGAGTATGTTGTACAATGTCAAATATTTTTCCAAAACTTGGCAAAGTTTATCTTTTACAACTGGTCCCAATTGAATTAGCAATATTATTAGTCCTTGAGAGGATCTTTCTTCATCGTCATTAGCCTTTATGGTGATATTTCTTATGAAATCTATGAATTTTTTTTAATATCCCAATGCATGGATAAGCTTTAAGGTGTAGATATTTAGACCAGCTACTCCATCTATTAAAACACATTTGACTCGATGTTTATGGATTAAAACCTCAATATTGAGTGGAGTGTTGTGGGGATGAGTGAGTGATGCATCATCATTTTCTGCAAATGATAGGCAATGAGGTGCAGTCAAATTTCCCACCATGGCTTGGAATTGACAGACTTCCAAATTGATTGGTACTATGGTGTCCACTAGAGATTTTTCCAAAATTTCCTTATGGTCTGGTGAAGTTTTGAGAAGTTCCAATATGGATATCTACACTGGGATCTTTTGCAATTGGTCAACAATATTGTATTGATTTGAAGTGGAAATAGGTGTTTTAGATGTACTTCCTTTCAAAAAAAATTTGGACCATGCTCTTGTGGTCGCGTTTACTGGCAAGTTGTCTTGTTTATTGTTGATTTTGATGACATTAATTTGATTATTAGTTGCAACCATGTCTTGTTTGATGTCATTGATTTGATTTGATGTTGATGTCATTGAGTTGATTTTCAACTATATCAATGTCATTGATTTGATTACCAGTTGTAACAGTGTCTTGTTCATGCTCAATTATGATGTCATTAATTTGATTATCAGCTGCAACAATTTCTTGTTTGTCATTGATTTCAATGTCATTAGTTTGATCATCAACTACCGAGCTTTGAAGGATCGTAGAATCATAGACATAGTTCACATTTTTCCCTTTGGTGTTTGCTGAAGAGGATTCCCCTTTTTCGTAATTTGGTAAAGGATTTTTAAATGCTCCATGATCAACATTTTTTTGAGGTCCTTCTATTGATATTTCACATCTATCTATCAAGTCTTGCACCAATTTTTTTAGCTGCATGCAATCATTTGTCTTATGACCCTTGTTTCTATGAAAATCACAATAATGTGCAGCGTTCCATCATGATGGTTTAACTCTTGGTTCCCAATCTCATTCCTTTGATAATGTTATGAGTTTTGTTGCAAGAAGCTCTTTCAATGCTAATTCAAGTGACTATCCCAAAGGTGTGAATATTTTGCGATTTGATGGTATTCAATATGGTGTTGAAGCTGGTTTAGATTCAGTGTTGTTTTGATTATTTTTGGGGGTAATTCCTGATAGATTGAAGATTGGTTTTGCATCATGTGTTTCAGCTACACCATCAATACCAACATTCTTGTTTCTCTACCAAAATTTGTGTTTCTCATTATTGTTATAATGATTGGAGGAGTTTGTTGAATTGTTTCCTTTAGTATAGATTTTTAATACTCTTGCTTTAACCAAGGCTTCCTCAATTTTGAGCCCTTTTTAAATCATCTTTTCAAAGCTGGGTGGACATTGCAATTCACGTCTATAGCTCATCTCATCGTTTAGATTATCAATGAATATTTCCATTTTTT
Organism: Sequoia sempervirens; assembly: GCA_007258455.2. Taxonomy (NCBI): domain Eukaryota; kingdom Viridiplantae; phylum Streptophyta; class Pinopsida; order Cupressales; family Cupressaceae; genus Sequoia; species Sequoia sempervirens. Next base: position 145,494 of record VDFB02115060.1, read on the forward strand.
ATTTTTCAGGTATAGGATGAGGATATCTAGCAAATAATCTTCTCCATCTTTGCAGAAATGTGAAGAATGATTCACCCTTTTTCTATTTTTTGTTGCAAAGATCTTTCATGGTTATCTCATGTTGAATGTTGTAGGAATATTGAGTGATAAAATTATTAACCAACTCTTCAAACGATCTAATACCTGGTGGAAGTTTTGAAAATCATTCCATGCATTGACCACCCAAACTTCTTGGAAACAATCTCATTAAATAAGTCTCTTCATGTGAAAATTCCAAGCTCATTGTGTGAAATTCTCTTACATGATCTATAGGATCAGATTTTCCATTGTATTTATCATATTTTAGAATATCACAGTTAGGTGGAAATGATATCATGTTCAAACTTTTTCAAAGGGATAAGGGTAGATGTCTTGTAGAAATATCTTTTGGTTGTTCCTCTGTGCATATCTTGGATTTGTTGTTGAAGATTTTTCATTTGTTGAGTTAAAGAGATACATCGGATCTATGTTTCGTGAGTTAGCTTCTCTTCTCTAGGGGGCTCCCTCTCAATTGGTTGATGTCAAAGTCATTGGGTAATTTCACACCTTGGTTTTCTAGCATCAAAAAGTATTTCTCTCCATATTTTCTAGAATTTTCTCCATGAATTTGTGAAATTTAGGGTCTTGTTGAACATGTTGAATGTCCACATAAGTTATTTCATTTGTTTCAAGTTGGTGGAATCTGTGAAAGGGATTTTCTTCAACTTTAGCCATGGTGGTTTGGGTTTCAATTTCTTTCTCTTTGAGTTTTTTTTTTTGGGCTCTTGTTAAAATGAGCATACAAGTGATAAAGTTTTGCTATACTTTGATATTTGTTTAAGGAGTGCCAATGAGATACCTAAGTCAAATAGAATGATGGATTCTATTGATGAGACTAGGTTGAATTTGATGTAAAGCATGTTGTTTCGTGATGAAGGATGATAGATCTTGATGATGAAACTAAACTAACAATTAGATGAGGAGATGATGATTAACACTTTAAATTGATTTGATGCAAGTTTAGTTAAAGGAAATTCACTCAAAAATTTCTTTAGGTTTAAAGTGATGTTTGAATGAGGAATGATCTATGCGAGCTGGAAAGGATCCCTAAATTTGGTTTTAATTGTCTAGCAGATGTTTAATTTAGTTCTATGTTTGTGAATCCAATGGATGCACTAAAATAGGGTGTAGATGCACTAAAATATGGAATAGATGTGCTAAAATAGAGATGAGATGCGCTAGATTTTACCCTAGATGCACCAAAACAAGGAAATGTATGCATTGAAAGATGAAATAGATTTGCTGGAAAAAGAACCCAGATGCACCAGAATATGAGCTAAATGTGCTAGACTACCCCGTATATGTGCTAGAACATAAAGCTAATGTGCTGGAACATGAGGTAAATACACCATAACATATGGGCTAAATGCGTTGAAAGATGAAGCCAATGCAATAGAAAAAGACCAGTGCTTGAAAGATGTG
>VDFB02115061.1:0-11225 GCA_007258455.2 Sequoia sempervirens
TGTTTGGTGGTGGTTAGCCTTTTCTTGGACCCTTGTGGGCTAGCTGGATTGGTTAGAGGGTTAGTGGTGTTTTTTGAGGAGTTGATCATTCTCGTTTTCAGAGCCCAGTGATTGGTTCACAGCAGGCGTTGGCAGATCAGGAGTTGATAGCTTCTGACGACACATAATTCTATGGAGATTTGAGGAAGTTATGCTTATTTAAGTGATTTAAGTTATTAATTAAGTTATTATTTTATTATAAAGTCAAATTGACTTTATCCCTTTATATCACTTAAATATTCATAAAAATTGTGATTCAAAATTAAATTACTTAATCATTTAAGTGGGCGCCAAATATTAAGTTCATAACTATTGAAAAGGACTTAATATTATTTTAAAAGATTTAAATGATGGAAAAGGGCGTATCTTCTTGGAAATGCGTGCCTTTTGATATAAGGCATTTTTGGGCAATGAGAACATCATTATTGATTATTTTGACTTTGCCTTGGGTTTTCCTTCTGTGATTTTACCTGTGATCAGGGTTTTGAGCAAACTTCCATTGGAGAATGACATCTCTTCAATGTTGAGCACTTTTGAGACTGTGAGAGACTAGTCGAATTTGTGCAATTAAGAGAGCTTCATACAAAGGTTCTACATGCTTCAATCAGGGTTCTATTATTTTGTATTCAGTTGTCTACAATAGGGAAAGGGGGTTTCATCTCCAGAGATGCCATTCTCTACAAATTTCAGCTTTTAGAGTGTTCTTTTTGAGTTTCTACCTTGGTCGTACTACTTGCATTGGGATATGTGCCCATTTAGGGAGGCGTGTGAAGTAACTTGTTGAAACGCCTTCCTTTTGGCTACTATTTGTCTTCCATCTTTGGCGTCTACCTTTTTCAAGAGCTTGTATCCAGTTTCGAAGAGGGAGAACTCAAATCTGGAGGCCAGGCGACCTTATATGCTAGTTTTCACCATTCTTGGCTAGCGAGCTGGCTTACTGTTTTAAATAAATAATCTGGAAACATTTTGGTATGTCTATCACTTGTGATCTAATTGTTTCAATAAAATAACGCCTTCTACATTTCCATTTTGTAGGAAATAGCTCTGTTTTACAGTTTATGAGCTTTTATACGCTGCGCCCCTTCTCTTTTGTCTATAAACTTTCTCTAAAAAACTAAAATAACACATTAAAACTTAAGAAAAATACTTGGGTTTTGAGTTGAGAGCCAACGGGGTTCATCACACTCCCATATTAGCCTGGCGAGGAAGTTGCTAACAAGGTTGAAGCACTTGGCTTTTGTTGATTGCATTTGCATTGGATTTTCTAAAACATATTCAATAAAGTCTATCTTTGTCCATGTTACAATCATGGGGAGTTCATGACAACACATTTCTTTGAGCTATTCTATCAAATAGATTCGCTGCCTCTTCAACGCATTTTTTTTGAGCTATTATGTCAAATAGATTTGCTGCCTCACACATCATTTTGAAGTGCTATGTTATATGTTTTAGCAAACAGTTGTTGATGATTTGGATCTATGCCTACCAACTATATTTTCTTGATATTTTGAGTGGAAATGCTTATTTTTTCTTCTTATTTGTCCACTTTGAAAGTAACTCTCTTTATTGTTAAGTTTCTAGATTGTAGCGTGAACTTTGCATCAGCGTTTCATATCATGCTCCATGATCCACATCATCAAGATGTTGAGCCAAAATTCAGAAACTCTCTTTGTCTGCAAAATAAATTGTCTTTTGAGCTATGTCGTACTGAAAAGTGTCATTCATATAATTTATGCATTAACAAGCGAGAGTTTACACTATTTGCAAGTTGATTTAAAATGTCATTTTCCATATTACAGAAGTGTTTATTATCACGGAATTATCATTCATGGGAGGCATTTATCATTCACTTGAAGGCAAATTTTTACGTTTTAAAAAACTTGTTCTTGGCGGCATTTATCATTTAAAATCTGGTTTTAGGGCATTAAAATTTGGGGCTTTTTATTAAATTTGTTTTTTGTTTTTTTTTATTTTTATTTTTATTTGGATTGCTTGTGAGTTAGGTAGTTTTTCATTTAATATTGAATTTATTCTTGATTTAAAGTTAATTGTAATTTTAGTTTAGATTTAGTGCTAATTTAGAGCTAATTTTAATCTATGTTTAATTTTCTAGTTAAAACTTAGATTTAAATTAGAACTAACTTTAAATTATATTTTAATTTAAATTATTATCTTAACCCTAACCCTAACCATTATAGTAAACCTACCCCTAATTCTATCTTTAATCATAACCCAATTTGTAATCTTAACCCTAATTGTAATTGTATTTTTAACCCTAACCTTAATCCCAATATTAACATTAACCAAGTTGATTATAATCCTAACTCTATTCCTAATGCTATCCAAACCTAACCCTAATCTTACTGCTAACACTAACCCAACTCTAATCCAAAATTTATCTCTAACCCTAACCCTTTTCCTATCCCTAATTGTAACCCTAACCCTATTCAAAATGTTAGTTCCCTAATCCTAATAGTAACCCTAATCCTTATGCTAAACTTAACTGTAACCCTAACCCTAACCCTAATGATAATTGTAACCCTATTCTTGATCTGAATTATATTATCTCTACTCCTAACCCTAACCCTAATTATCATGATAACCCCATTCCAAATTCTAATTCTATCTCTAATTGTAATCATAACCCTAACCCTAACATTAACCCCAATATTAATACTAATGCTAACCCAAACCTAATCCTCATTCTATCTCTAACCCTAATCCTGACCCCAATAATTGTGTCTTCCATGCCACGCTACACATGCTACTAGCATATATATATATATATATATATATATATATATAAAATGTCATGAGATATCCTTCCACTTGACGCCTTCCATTTTATAATCAATTTCTCAAATAAAAGTGCACAGACTCTCAAGAAGAATATCTCTGTTTCTTTTATGGTTAGATATTTAATTTAGATTTGATTTTTTTTAGATTTTAATTTAGATTAATTTAACTTTAAATTTAATTTATTTAGCTTTTAATCTTTAAATTAGACTTTTAACCTTTTTTATCTTAATTCAAATTAGCTTAGACTTAGCTTTTACTTTTTATTTGGCTTTAGTCTTTTGATTAGATTTTTTTTTAATTTAGATTGGATTTCTAATCTATAATGTAGATTTGGTTTAATTTAGATTAGAATTAGATTTAAACCTTAACTTTTAATTTTAATTTAGCTTTTAAATTAGATTTGGACTTTAACTTTTTAAGTTTAGATTTAGATTTTGAATTTAAATTTGATTTAGATTTAATTTAGAATTTAGACTTAATCTAATTTAGGTTAAATTCTAGGGTGAATGCTAATTTTCTTTGTTAGTTTGGTTTTGGATTGAAAATCAAAACATACGTTTGTCAAAGAAAGGAGGAATGAAATTACTAATGAGATTTTGATGTGATTTTGAAATCGATTGTCTTTTAGATTAGAAAACATTTCAATTGGTGCTTTAAAATAAACAATTGTCTTCTCTCACCTAGATTTAACTAGGAGGTCAATGAACACTATTTGTTGTGCTTGACGGGATGGTAGGTATTATGCTCTCACCTTGTGCAAACTTGGTGATCAGAAATCCAAACCCATCCATTTTTGTGTTTACCTCTTAGAGGGTTGGCTAAAGCCAAGCTACTTCCAGCTAGTATATAAAATTGGTGCTTGAGGAAAGTTCAAGTACCATGAGTGTGGATGTGTTATGTCGACAAGTGAATCCCCATAAACCTTGTAGAGTGTAACCTCTGTAGGTTGGAAATCCTCCTTATTGGAGCTAATCTTGACGCATGTATAACCACTCGAACAGATGGCCTTAATAGACACATCTTGGTTGTAGTTGCCAAAATCCTTTTTTATTTGTTGGTGCAGCAACGGTCATTTCCAAGCCATCCCATTTTTTCGTAGTCCTTATTAGAGGTGAAGAGTTTGTCATGGGAGAGTCATGAGAACTCAAAACTTGGTTGACCTGAGAAGGGAGTGTCATGGAGGGGAGCTAGTGTGGCCAAGCTTCTAAGTCACCTGCTAAGAATAAGTGCGGCTACAGAAATCCAAGTGGGAACCCAATGAATATTTTTCTTGCCAACCCTAGGATTGTGCATGATTGTTACATCTTGAAATCTGACTTTTGCACAAAAATAAACTCAAAAAAAATTTGTCTATTATGTCTTGCGTTTGTGTTTTAAAATAAATCTCAAACAAACATCACACCTAGCAACTTGCAGCATATCAAACTTTGCAAACCCCACAAAGGTCAAACAACACAAGCATCCAACATGAACCTATCACTAAAACCTCTTGGGGTCATCATCCTTCAGTTCTAATATATCAATCCTTTCATTCCACCTAGTCCTTGCATATCATCCACCTTTTCTCAAATAAACCTTTATCCTCCGCCCTTTGCACTTAGGCTACTCTTCCTAGGTCTTGAAATCAAACCATTGGTTATCTATCACCTACATCACTTGAGGTTCATCATCCTTGAGTTAGGGAACATACCAGTGTCCTTGAGTAGGGCAATCCTTTTGGAGTCCATCATCTCCTACATACCCTCTCTTGATCATTGGCCCTTGTGTCTATCCATCATAACACAAGTAAAGCCTTGCATCATAACCAACTTCAGACCTAGAGTTTCCTTTGAGCCCTTGTATTCTTATCTTGCCGCACCATACCATTTTCATGTCTCATTTTAGAATCATATCCTTTCCATTGCATCCTAGTCTTAGGTCTCATACATTATCTCATCTTGGGTTAAAAATTAGAACAATCACCTATGACCCCTAGAACAAGAGCAAAAATGTTTCAAGAAGGGAACCCTTGGGGAAAAAGACTTGATGAGGAAGATCACATTAGTGTTGAAACTAGTGAAACAAATGAACCCTGATGATGAAGAGATGACATAGTCCATTATAAATGAAGTTCTTAATGATAATAAATTCACTAAACTAATTAAAGAGGTGGTTAAACATAATCCACAACAATAATTCAAGGCAATTGTTGATGAAGGAATCAAAATGCCTCTTGATTTTGACATATCATTACTCACAGTGAATGACGAACCTAAATCTAGTGAATCTAAGCATCCCAAAACAAACAATGATGATAAAATCAAAGATCATAGACCCTTTTATCTACAACAAGGTTACAAGAGATCTTCAAGTACATCAAAACCTGCACCTACAAACAATCCTATTTTGGATGAGATTAGAACATTGAGACAAGAGTTGGATACCCTCAAAAATAGTTAAACATCATCTCACAAGTTCTCCATTGAAGATATATGTCCTTATCCCTTCGATTTGAGCATACTAATTCCACCTTTTCCTAACCACTAGGACACACCAAAACTTGACAAATATAATGGAAAAGGAGATCCTAAAGACCACTTAAGACAATTTTGTGCTACTACCATGGAATTTTTAGTTGATGAAACATACCTTATGAGATTATTCCCCCACAATCTAGGAGGAGAAGCTATGAAGCTATGGAATGGTTTTCACGATTACCACCGACCATCAAATCCTTACAAGATTTGGCTGATAAATTTGTCTCCAATTATAGTTTCAACTATGACCTCAAAGTGACCATGACAAACCTTTTCAACACCAAACAAAAACAAGGTGAATCTTTTGTGTCATTTTTACAAATATGGAGACATTTAACAAAATGATTACCTTATACCATTCTAGACAAAGAATTGGTTGACCTCTTTTGTCAAAATTTGAACAAATAAATTGGAAGGGAACTTTGCCTCAAATGCTTAGATTCCTTTGACGAAGCCATAGAGATTGGATTTTGAATTGAACAAACCCTCATCGATGATGGAACTATTAAACTAAATAATAACAAAGATTAAAAAAATCAAGTTCAAACAACAAGATACCTTTTTGGGTAAAGAACAAGAATGTAGTCAATGACAGAGTTGTCAATGCAAAAATAATTAAAACATCATCGCCTATGTACAATCTCAAATGTCCGTCTTCAGATAAAGGAAAAGAAAAATAGAGAAGTTTCCCTAAAAAAAAATTTCCACCATTGGGACAATCACTTGAATCTACATTAAAAGAATTTCTTGAAAATAATATTATAATGCTACCCGAAATGAAGGAATATAATCCACAAGTAAAACCCCCATGGTGGAATGAGGATCACTTTTGCAACTATCATAGACATAAAGGACATATGACTAATAGTTGCAATAAACTTCGACATTTAATACATGACCTTATTGATGATGGTAAGATAGCAGTTAACGAACACACTCCTTTTGGTAACTCTGATTGTGAGGTGTTTAAAAACCCTTTCCCTAAGCATGACAAGGATAAATGGAAGGCTCTTGAATCTATGATGGTGTAAATTATACTACTGCTAAGTATGACTATACCATACACAACATCAATGAGGTTGATAATCATGTAAACACTTTCATTATAAAAGGAAAAGAACCTAATTGCAAGGTTACTACCTGCAAAGGCACAGTCACCCTTCGAGGTCCTAATGCAAAACTCACTACACCAATTTCGCAATATAACCTCATAGAACATTTACGAAAAATGTCTATGCAAATTTTTATACTTGAGCTACTACACTTATCTCCTAAGCATAAAGCTATCCTAGATAAAGTGCTTGCTACTGCTATAGTGTCTACAGACCTACATGTGGACCAATTCCAAGCTATAGTGGTACACATCACCTCTCCTCACACTCTCACTTTTACTGAAAATGATGATTCATCCCCTCGACAACCGCATAATGCAACTTTACACATTGACATCCTCGTCCATAATGTTAAGATCAAGCGAGTTCTAATAGACAGAGGAGCAAGTCTTAATATTTGTACCCAAGAGTTGATCACAAAATTAGGGTTTTCTGAAAATTTAGTTGATCCAAGAAAAAGATTACCATAAGGGCATATGATGAAGAGGAACGCTTGTCTAAAGGATCGGTTACTCTACCAATCAAAGTTGGCCCAGTGGTAAAGGATGTGGTTTTCCAAGTCCTTTATCTCCCAACAACTTATAATATCCTCCTTGGAAGACCTTGGATTCATGCAATGTAAGTAGTACCTTCTACACACCACCAGTGCATTAAATTCCCACACAATGGTGTTGAAATCACAATATGAGGAGATCCCAACCCTTTCATGTATTGCCATAATCTAAGTCCTAAAACTAAAATCACAATCCCAAGCAATCATGAGGCATTTCCTTCCCAAGCATATATTGATCCTGAGTCCTTAAAAGCATCCTCCTCAAAATCCAAGGAAGTTGAGACCAAAATACAAGTAAAAGAACAAGGAGAAGGAGAATATACTTTGAATCATGCCCTTTGCATTGGCAACCCTTATCTCCCCACACCTATGGAAAACCACAAATGACTAAGACCACATCAGATGCAGATACTACAATGATTTGTAAATCAATTACTTTCAAAAAATGGGGAGCCCTTTATAATGAAATAGTAGAAGTTGATCTCCTGAAATGGTTATACAAAGATGAAGATACAAAAAAAGAACAACTGAAATAAAGATACCGGTTGAACAATATGGTAAAGGATTTGATCTTATGAAACAAATGGGATATGATGGTAAAATTCCTCTTGGATCACATAAACAAGGTATCTTGGAACCTATACAATGTAATCGTACGCAAAAATTCCCTGGTTTAGGATATGATGCGCAAAAAGATAAGACCTTGAGTACCGCGTGTACTTCAAGTAAGGAAGTAGAATCTTCTAATGCTACATAGATAAATGAGTAAACTACCATTGATGGATTTATTAACATTTATGAATTGATAGTGTCCCTACCCCTAGACCCAATCATAACATTTGTACCCTCAAATCTATTCCAAACCTTGACTCAAATCATGATCCTTTACCCCTGGTTCACCCGGAACTCATTGATTTTGATCAGAAGGGACCGCCACAACTGGATGTATTTCAAAATGATGAGGAAATCATAAAATTTATATGAGCACGAGAAGATACACCTCTTGAGGATCATAGAGTAGGTTTCACTATAGAACTCAATAGTGCAACTTACTTTGGGGGGAGTGCCAAGCCTTTCAATCACAAAATTATTGAAAATATAAATTGGTCCTTTAGTGAAAATGGCTCTATAGCGCTACTAGACCAAAAAAAGGTAAAAATAAAGGATGTATCCAAAGGTGAAAACCTCTCTGAGGTTTCTGAGGATGGAAGGCTTGACACAATTCCCTTAGTACTCTATCATGAAAAATCATCTATGTTGATAGAGAAGACAATACCAACAAATCTGGGCACAAAAGAAAAACTAAGGATAATCCATCTAGCAGAATCATGAACACTTGAAGAGAAAATAGAGCATATACAGTTTTATAAGCAAAGACAAGTCAACTTTGTGTGGTCCTATGCAAATATGCCAGGACTTGATCTAAATCTAGTAATGCATCATTTGTCTTTGCCACCGGGGGCAAAACTTGTTAAGAAAAAGTTGAGAAAAATGCACCCACATGTTGCTCTATTGGTAAAATTTGAATTGAAAAAGTTGCTAGATGTGGGATTTATAAGACCTATTGACTATACTGATTGGATTTCAAATTTAGTGTCAGTTTCAAAACCTGATGGGGGCATCCGGATTTGCTCAAATTTTAGAGATTTAAACAAAGCTTGTTCTAAGGATGACTCCCCACTTCCAAACATTGACATCATAGTGTATTTGACAGCAGGGCACAAAATGTTATCCCTCATGGATAGTTTCTTAGGCTACAATCAGATTAAAATTTCTCCTGAAGATCAAATTAAGACAACATTCACTCGTCCTTTGGGAACCTTCTGTTAGAATGTCATGCACTTTGGGTTAAAGAACGTCATAGCCACATACCAACATGCAATGACCACTATCTTTCATGACATGATGCATACCTATTTGGAATATTATGTATATGATTTGTTTGGAAAATCCTACACTAGAGCTGGACATCTAGATATCATGGACAAAATTTTCACAAGATTAGAACAATACAAGGTTCGATTGAATCCAAAGAAATGTGCCTTCAAGGTAACCTCTGGAAAACTCCTTGGATGCATTGTCTCATCTAAAGAAATTGAAGTTGATCCTGCAAAAATAAAGGCTATACTAGAAATTCCCCCACCTAAGAATATTAGTCAGCTACAATCATTACAAGGAAAAATTCAGTCAATCTACCACTTTATAGCACAACTTGCAGATAAATTTCAATCATTTCAGCATCTATTACACAAGAATGTTTCATTCAGATGGGATGACAAGTGTGAACAAGATTTTCAAAAAATTAAAGAATACCTGATGACACTACCAATATTAGTACCTCCTATAGATGACAAGCCTCTACTTCTGTATATATCCACAACTACCACAACACTGGGGGCACTTTTAGCACAACATGACTCTAAAGGAAAGGAACATGCCATCTATTACATTAGTCACACTCTAGCGAGATATGAGCTTAATTATAGTCCTATTGAAAGAGCATTCCTTACCATAGTTTTTGCATCAAAAAAGTTGTGACATTACATGCTTACATGCTAGACAAAGCTCATTGCAAAAATTGATCCTCTTAAGTACCTCTTGAATAAAGCAGCACTCACAAGACGATTAGCAAAATGGGTGATGATTCTTAGCAAGTTTGATATTGAGTACGTAGAAATAAAAGCAATCAAAGGAAAAGCTATAGAAAATCAACTCACCGATGCTCCCATGATAGATAATCATCCTCTTATTACAAAATTTCCTAATGAATCAATCTTCAACATGGAATCTACACATCTGTGGACTTTATATTTTGATGGCTCTTTCACACAAGGTGGTTTTGGTGTTGGCATTCTCTTTGTCACTCCACAAGGGGATTGCATACCTAAAGCTTATAAGATATAGTTTCCATGTACCAAAAATATTATAGAATATGAGGCATTACTTTCGGGGCTCTGTATAGCTATGCAATGGAAAATCCTAGGGTTGCGTGTTCTTGGTGAATCTCAGCTAGTGATCAAACAAGTTAATGATGACTATAAAAAAAAAAGACAATAAATTATTGCCTTACAAAAGAATGGTGGATGAATTTAAGGCTTATTTCACATCAATTTCCTTTGAGAAAATTCCCCGAGATAGCAACAAAGTTGTTGATGCAATGGCAACAATTGGTTCACTTGTGGAAATTCCAAGCAATGGCACCTACTGTGAGTTCTTGGTAGAACCTCTTTTGGAACCTACTTACAATATACCACAATCTAAAATGATCTATCTTATTGTTGGTCCTAATTCTCAATGGTATGGGGATATTCACACCTATCTACCATCAAACCTATCTAATAAATCTCATAAAAGCTTTATCTGTCAAGCTTCCCACTACATAATCTTAGTTGATACCCTTACCGCTGAGGTCTGGATGATAATTTACTTAGATGTATTGAGCATGACGAGGTCAAAACTGCTTTACGAGTACATGAAGGTATATGTGGGGCACATTCTAGCAGTCCTACCTTAACTAAGAAACTCTTGCATATGGGTTATTATTGGCCCACAATGGAAAAAGATGCTTATTGGTTTGTAAAAAAATCTAAGCAGTGTCAAAAACATGTAGATTTGATACATGCTCTTGCACAGGAATTGCAGTCTCTTGCTACACCATGGCCCTTTTATTAGTGGGGACTTGATCTCATGGGAAAGATCCATCCACCTTCATCCAATGGTCATAAGTTCATTCTCGTTGCCACAAACTATTTCATGAAATGGATTGAAGTCATTCCCCTCACTCATATCACTAGAAAACAAATAGCCACTTTCATACTAAACTATATCATCTATCATTATGGCGTTCCTTTATCCATCATCACAAATAATGGTTGTCCGTCCAAAAACTAGGATGTCTGTGAACTCTGTGAGAAATTCCATATACAACATCATTTTTCCACACCTTACTATCCTCAAAGTAATGGCCAGGCTGAGGCCTCTAACAAGACTATTCTTGAAATTCTTAAAAATATGGTCAATGAAGCTAGTTGAGATTAGCATATTCAACTAAATCCTTCCTTGTGGGCTTATCGCATGAGTGTTCGCACTCCCACAGGTGCTACCCCATATGCCCTTGTTTATGGATCTAAAGCCATCTCACCCATCAAGGTTGAGCTTACCTCTTTGTGTGTCTCCTTGCGCAATCAAATCAGTGATGAAGAATAC
>VDFB02115062.1:0-23514 GCA_007258455.2 Sequoia sempervirens
GGTTAAAAAGTAGAACTCAAAAGCATCAAGTCTTAAGTCTAGGACAGTGAGTAAACAAATTGGTCATCTCTTCATATTGGTAACACCATCATTTGAATTTGTCCCATATCAATCATCCCTCATAAACGAAATGACGTGCCGCCATCCACTAACATGTCCTAGGATGAATCCTTCCTACAATGGGCATTATCTTTTGGCAATAAGTTTCGCTTATCATCCTTAGAAAACACATCCTTTTCCGTTAGCGGTATTGAAGAGCATTAGTCTGTTTATTTACTTGGTCTTTATCTTTTGACTTATCCTATTTTGCACTCATTCCAAGGACGTCTCGATGATATCCCAAAATAGAGGATTTAGAGAAATAGGAATGGGGCAACGATCATTATCTTTTGTTTGCTGTGCTTGTTGGACGTTCTTGTAAAATAACTTGGCGAATACTTGCTTTGTTAGATATGTATGGAGGATGTTTCAGATACCTTGTTGACTATTACATTGATTGGTTATACCTTTCCGTGTTTTGGTCCAAGATTTTTGAGACTTCTAAAGTGCATCCTAGCAAGGTTCGAGTATGTCAGTGTGAACAAGATACTCCTATCACCTTGTTGGATCAAAGTCCATCACACTAAATTACCCGCATGCATCACGGTCCTTCATACCTTGATGCGCCATTACTTAGAAGTGTTATCAAAAATAAAGTAAGTGACCCTTTGAAAATCCCAATCCTTGATAAGCAAATCATCATCCATCTATCATCATCATTTATCATCATCATCATCTATCATCATCATCTCTAATAAAGTCTTGACCAATCATGGACTTGTTGGATCCTCTTGTCATCATCTCATTTCCGCACTAACATCATGCATCCGTCATGCATCCATCATGCATCCATCCTGCATCTACAAACAGTCAGCATATCACATATCATTCATATCATACATAATAGGAAACATCAGTATTTTGCATATCATCTCACATGCATATCATCATCATAATATAGATCTGTTAGTCTAAGCATATCATAAATCATCCGTTTGCATAATCACAGCATATCACATCATCCATCTCATCCATCTCATATCATATCATCATTTAATTTGTTTAGAATAATATAGATTTGTTATTCTAAGCATCTTGAAATCATCTTTGCATCGTCATCCATAACCACCCATTTTGAACCTCTTTATCGCGAGATCGATCCTCAAATCGAATCTTTTCGCTCGATCTCTCGAGGGGGCAATGTACCAGTGTACTTCTTTCCGCTGGGGCATATGAAAAATCATGAAATTTTTAAATTTTGATTGCGGTAAGTTATTCTTTGAACCAACGCAACAAGTACATTGCTTCAAAGAGGGGCAAAATGTAGACATGCAAAATTTACATTATGCATTCGATCAGATTCGATCAAACTAGATGTTGCATTAGGTCCATTCATCACCTTTAATCCATTCATTAAATAATCTCATTTATCAAATAAACATTATCATTCAACCTTCATCATCCATTTAATTAAATAAATCAGGAATCCATTTAAATCAAATCCTAAATCACTTTCCAACCTTTTCTGATTTAAATAAATCAATTATCAAAGTCCTAAAAGTCAAATCATCTAATCAGCATTAAATCAGCATAATCATCATTAAATTAATCTAATCCTAATCTAAGGCTAATCACATCCCACTTGCATTATCTAGACCTAGCCACTTGCACAATAAATCAATTTTATTGATTTATTAAAATCTCATTTTCTCTCAACATGATAAGTCAAATAGGGCATTTATTGCTCTTCTTTCTTGTCCCCCTCTCAAAATTTATTGCAAATTTGAATTCAAAATTTCCCCCTCTTGGGCACTCTTCCCAAATCTTGCACATACATTGACTAATCACATGATGACAAGTGTTCTCAACTCATTGGCTTGTTTTTTATCCCACATTGGTCCCTCTTCAACATTTGGCATTTTGAAAATCTTTAAATAGGTGCATCATCCTCAAGCAAAATCCTGGACAATCTCCACAACTTGATGCAAGGTCATTCTCTTTGAGAACTTATCTTGTCCATTTATCATCTCCATCATCTATCGCAATTTCATCATCTAAGCTTATCAATCAAGGATTGGGAAAGGGTCACTAGCACATGTGACACCAATCCAATATGAGATAGAGTTGGATTCTTGCTTCTTTATGCTTTCACTTAGTTTAGTTGATATTTTGTTGTTTGGATTGCATTATGAAGCATGATTCTATATTTCATATGGATTCTATATTTGATTTTGTTTAATTTAACGAAACTCATGTTTGTTTGTTTTTGAGCAAAATGCAGATTTAGGGTCTACAGCAACCACTTGACCCTTTATTGATTTATGAGTAACAAACTTTATATTGAACTCAAAAAGAAGCATAACCCACTTAGCTAATCTCCTAGCAAGGTCAATGCTAGAGAACAAATGCTTCAGAATATCCATTTTTACTATGACGTGCATTCTTACATGGGAGAAGGTAGTCCCTTAACTTCTACATAATAAATACAAGAGTGAGGCATTGCTTCTCCATGGAGGAATAATGAGTTTCATAATCAACCAGAATGTGGTTGGTGTAGTAGACTGCTCTTTCTTTACTTGCATCATCATATTAAGCTAGAAAAGTTGCAAAGCATATGGTGAGAAAGCAAGGTAAAGCAAAAAGGACCTATCTTTCATAGCCAACATCAATACAGGAGGATTGGCCAAATAAGCTTTAATTGACTTAAAGGATTTTTGACACTCTTCATCCCATATGAAGAGAACACCCTTTTTTAATAAATGAGTGAAAGGAAGGGTATGATCAACCAACTAAGATATAAATCTACGAATCACCTGAATCTTCCCTTGTAAACTTTGCAACTTGGTGATATCCCTTGGTGGGGGCATGTTAAGGATGTCATTAATCTTATTTTTGTCAACTTTGATTCTATGATGAGAGACTATGAACCCTAGAAGTTTTTTGGCATCTACGCCAAAGACACACTTATGGGGACTAAGTCTCATTTTGTAGAGTTTAAGCCTTTCAAATATGAGAAAAAGGTTCCTCACATGGTCTTGACGAGTTATGAATTTCGTCAAGATGTTATCAACATAGTATTCTAAGATCTTATGACTTATATCATGGAATATTAGGGTTATTGACCTTTGGTAAGTTGCTCCTACATTCTTTAAACCAAAAGGCATGACCACATAACAAAAAAGTCCCCCAAGGGGTAGTGAAGTTTGTCTTGTATTGATCATCCAGGTTAATATGGATATGATTGTAACCCGCGAAGCCATCCATGAAAGACAACAATGCATGGCTACAGTCAAGTCCACAATCATCTCTATATTAGGTAACAAAAAATCATCCTTAAGAGAAGCCTTATTAAGATCTCAAAATTCAATGCATATGAGAATATTTCCATTAGGCTTACTAATGGTGACTATATTCAAAATCCAAGGGCAGTAGTCAATTGGATGGATAAATCCTACTTTCGACAGCTTCTCTATCTTAGTCTTGGCTATTAACGCCACCTTGGGATTGATCTTTCAGATTTTCTACTTAACTAGCTTGGTGTCGGGACATAGGACAATATTGTGAACCAATATAGACTTATCAATACTAGGAATATCCTCATATGTCCAAGTGAATATATTAAGATGAGAATGAAAGAGATTGGACTATTCATCTACTTCCTTTGAAGAGAGGCACTTCCCGATCCTGATTACTTTTTCTAAAGATTTAGGATCCATAGAAACCTCAATAGTACCTCCCTTAAGGAGAGAAGTGTAGTCTTCAGGATGAGATATCGAGAGATCATCACTAACATTAGATAGAGGATTATCCTCATCACCATTGAAAATGGATTTTCCAAAGTATGCTTGTTTGTACAAGCGATACGAGAATCGTTTCTTGTGGTGATAAGGATGTAGCGGGGAATAGGATCATAGAAATTCCCCTAGTGCTTCATCCAAAGAGAAGACATCTAAAGGGACCCTCTTGGCCTACCCTATTTATTCTATCAATTCAAGATGAACCAAGCTTACTAGCTCAGCTGAAATCATATTAACACTCCACCAAGGTTTTTGCTTAGAATGTTTAATAGAGCATCCCAAACCTAGATAGCTTTTTCATGGCTTAAATTGGATAGGGACTTGAATTCCTTGCTCGATACATCCTAGGCCTTTCTACCCATAGCCATATTAAGAGGCGAGTTCATATCAAAAACCATAACAAGTTTGCAAAGCTTCAGGAGGTGGCAACTATATGTAGAGTGTTTCATTCCACCAATGGATGTCGAATGTCTCTACGAGAGCACTCCCACCCTCTTTACCAAGTTTGTAAAAATTAACCTCCTTTGCAAGAGCGAGATTACTCTCTTGGGTAGAGGAAGGAGTGGTCTCCTTAATAGGATCACACTTCTCTTCCTAAGCAGGAGTGTCATCCACCCTTGTGTCAATAATACCTGGAAATTCTATACTAGAGGGGCTTGCCTTGTATTCCACAATGAAGAATTTGGAGAAATCTAAGGAACCCCAATCATCACCAAGGAAAGCATTTGATTGAGAAGAAAAAGGGGAATATGGGGGATACTTAGGATTTTCTGCTTTAGGCAATTCATTTTTGTCAACACTTGCTCTAGGGATGAATTCCATAGAGGGTATCAATGAGGAACATGTTGGCCTTACCAATGCACTAAAAGGTCAACCTATCAATTCCTGATACAAGCATCAATTAAGATCCAAATGAGGTAGTTAGACCATATCACAAACCCAAGCACTGTGCTACAAGGAAGACCAAGGGACACACCATCTTACAATAATCCCCCCCAACACAAGTGAGGGATTTGAACCTGTGACTAGCTTTGATACCAACTGTTGGCCTTGCCATTGCACCAAAAGGTTGACCTATTAATGCCTAATACAAGTGTCAGTTAAGATCCATAGGAGGTGGTTAGACCATTTCACAAACCCAAGCGTTGTGCTACAAGGAAGACCAAGGGACACACCGTCTTGCAATAGAACATGCCATAGCATTAGTGGTTAAGTATGGAATACAATTATTGAGAGTGGATACAACTAAAGCACAACCGACAACCACTAGCTCACAAAGGTGAATGGCTTCTACATCTAATTTAACTATAACCACCCGATTGTTTGCAACAAACTTCAAAGAATGATATAAAGTAGAAGTCACAACACCCATGGCATGAATCCAGGGTCTCCCCAAGAGAATATTGTATGGTAATGGGCTGGGAATCACATAAACCAACATCAACAAGGTAACAAGACCTAGCTGCAAAGGCAATATTATTGTGCCTAGAGTGCAATGGCCACATTCTCAAACCCATGAGTATACAAGGAAGAGGTTTCTAAAGAAGAATCAAATTTAATTCTGGGTAATAGGTCCATACCACAAATGTTGAGAGCTAAACCAATTTCAATCAGAGTACACCTAATACCGATATTATTACCATTAATTATAATTATTAAAGGATCAACTTGCTTCTACACATTCAGAGGCGAGAGTTCTTGAGGGTGGAATGTAATATTTGGTGAATCTACTTGAATATGAGCCAACAATGCATTAACATCCATAGGCCTACTAGAGGCAAGAAAGATAAGCTTTTGCAAGGCTTCTTGCATCATCTCTTGGTAAACCAGAGTAATCTGAAGCAAGTCCCAAAGTGATATCTTAGCTAGAGTAACACAAAGTTGCTTGATAAGATTGCAATCACCTAGTGCTTTGATTGCAGGCTTAGGTGCTGAAGGAAGGCTTGGTTGGGAAGGTGGTAAAGAAGTAGGAACTTGAGTGGGTTGTTATGTGGGAATGGAAGGTTGTTGATCCAAGTTTTTTTTATTCTCCTTGTATTGTATGTATTCCCAAAAACATTTTAGGAAGTAGATTCCATAGCTTTCATGAACCTTGAATATAAGTTCGATGAATCGCTATGACATGAAATCCCATAGAATAATTCACCCTAGGGGATGGTTCAATCAGGGTCACGTAAATGATGGGTTTCTTAGGGATCAGAGGGGCCACAAAGACCACAACTAAATTTACTAACTTCTCTGCTTGTGAGGGGAGATTTTGTTCAGAAGGTTTATAGATAGGGGAGAGTGCTCCTAAGAAATTCTCCAGAGCGCCTTCCAACATATCAAAATCTTCTTCAGAAAAGGTATGATCATAAACATGAGACATCATGAAAATACATCTGATGCATTCACATTGGGTTCACAAAAATGTGATAGAAGAGGGATTCGTTGGACATGGTTCCCTTTATTCTAAAGAGATCACCAGGGAACAAATTGCTCTTATACAACTCAACATAAGCTAGTTAATGAGAGTCTAGGAAAATTATACCTTAAGTTGTGTTTTAGAGAAAGTTATTTTAGATCCTGAGAGAGTGAAACCCTAAGATTCTTTCCTCAAATGAGCAAGCTCTCAGCCGAAAGAAAGTAGCACAATTTTAGGATGCTAGCACAACACGTTATCATCTAAAAGGCACACTAGCATCCTAAGCCATAGAGGGCTCAGGAGTTCAAGTGGACAGAACTAGGTTTCACTTCTAAGCTCAGGTTGGGAATGTACTTATTGAAATAAACAAATAGGAAGCCAAAAAACTATAAAAAGCATGAGGGGACTTGGAGAGAGCTTACCTTTTTCTGTATGTTCAACTCTTCACTCCAAGATCCTCTTCACACCTACACATTGAAGAACAAGGGGGAAATGTTGGGGTTGTATAGGGGCTTTCCTCAATCAAACCCCTACTTTGGTGTTCCCACCTCCATGGACAAACAAGTTGGAAAGGAGTGCAAGTGAAATAAAAAAATCATGTAGGTATGTGCAGGATCATCATGGAAAAAGTAGGCCCTTAAGTGGTGAAAAATTTAGAAAAATTAGAGTTAGGAAACTTGATGTAAAATTTTGAATAAGTTATATATATTATTTCAAAAATATGTAAGAATAGAATTTGTAGAAAATTGAATGTAGTTTCTAAACTACTAGGTTTATTTAAAAATAAATAAAACTATTTGGTGAAAATTTGAAATTTCAATGCAATAACACTTAAATTTCGAGGAAAAAATAAGTAGGTGTCTATCTGACCACCCTAACCATAATAAAATGATAATATTTTTTTTATAAGATTTTAGATATAAGTAGATGACTCATGTCCTGATGTGATGCATATTTTTTGTAATTTTTTTCCAAGTAAATAATTAATTATGAATTTTTTATTACAAATTTTAAAAAATATAAAAAATCGTATGTTTGACCACCTTAACTTGGTCAAAACTTCATGAAATTCATTTTTTTTTAATCCTATAGTATGCAAAGCATAGAATGTGATGAATGTTTCAGATTCAAAAAATGTGATACCGTTTGAAATCTATAGATGTTTTTCAATCAACCTATCAATCGGGACTTTAGTCGTAATTCAAATAAAAAATGAATAATCATTATTTATTAAATTCAAAGTAAAGCATAATTTATATTGGTGGAAAGCTAAGAATCTCCTTTAAAAACCCTTTTTGTTTCATCAATTTTGGGTAAAAAAAAGTTGTCAACCACATACCCATCATATTGCCACTTTTTGGCCCATCATGATCTTACACATACCCATGTGGTGAAAGAAAAACTCGCTCAGGAGTAGAACCCACACCACGAGATAGTAAATGAACAAGTAAGGAAGGAAAGTGAAAGAGAGAGCGTTACCCATGGGCCAATACCCTCTCTGGAGCACATGGACACACTGTAGAGTGCTTTCTTGATAGTTGTTGTTGCTGAAGGAACCTTAGTCCAACATGGCTTTGTTTGTGAGAGTGTTGCTATTAAAGATGAAGAGAACTCAAGACTAGAGAAAATAACAAAAGAGCTTGAATGAATGACTTCCAACCCCAAATGAGAGCAAGAGAGGTTTTTTAATGCATGGAAGGGAAACAACGAGTCATTTCATCTGAAATGCAACTACTAGGACATGTTTCAAAAGAGTCAAGATTCTAGATTCCCCATTTCAAACTCAGAAAAACCACCAGGATGATAGCGCACCACACAAACGTCTACACACTAGGAAAATATCTAGAGCCTAGATTTTTGAGAAACATGCCATGAGGCTTCTGTTGCTCTGCCACAAGTCCACATGGAGTCAGAATTACATGACTAAAGTCCTAATTGTGAGGCTGATTGAAAAACTTCTATAATTTTCAAACTATTTCACATTTTTTGAATCTAAAAGATGCGTCACATTCTATACTTCGCATACTATAGGAAAAAATAATTGAATAATTTTTTGACCAGGTTATGGTGGTCAAACAAAAAGATTTTAATAATTTTGAAATGTTCTAGTAAAAAATCATAACTGATTATTTACATACAAAAAAAATTACAAGAAAAATGTGTCACATATGAGCATATGTCCTCTACATATGTTGAAAGTTTTAGAAAAAATAATTATTTTTTTCTTGTACTTAGGGTCATAAGACATTCACTTGCTTCTTATCTTTTTCCTAAAAATTTAGTACTACTGCATTGAAATTTCAAATTTTCACAAAATAGATTTACTTCTTTTCTGAAAAAGGACTAGTAGCCCAGAAACTACATTTAATTTTCTACAAATTCTATTTTTACATATTTTTCAAATTATGTTGATAACTTATTCAAATTTTTATTCCAATTTTCCTAACTTTGTTGTTCTAAATTTTCATTGCCACTTAGTGGCCTAGTTTGGACCCTCATGATCCTGCACTGACCCTCATCATTCCCTGTCAATCTATGCAATATATAACAATACCTAGTATTTCATGAATAAAATGATTTTTATGTAAATTCCTCAACAGTTAGGATTTTCCTCTACTAGGTTTAGCTAGCCAGTTCTTTATAATTTCATTATGAAAGAGACCCTTCTTGGCTGAGAATTTGGTCTATGAATTGGTAAAATTGAGAGCTAAGAAATTTTCCCTTTTTGGAATCTTTAAACACAAGGAAAAAGTAGTTCTTTAAATTTTAATTACCAGCCCATTGGATCTTCAATCCTAATTTCACGGGATTGAGAGTCATAGTGTCTATTACATGCAATGACTAATTCTAGGCACTGAATTTCTATGGGTAATGCATTTGCTTCAATCAATCCATTGGAAAAAACTTATCGTGTGATAGGTGGAAAATTTAGTTTTCTAAACTTCTCCTTGAACTCATCCAAATTCACTATTCCTAATTTGGTATCCCTTATTTCTAGCATGGTGTAGGTTAGACAAGAAATGTACTCATAACTCTAATATTTGTACCTCATTGCAATTGAAACCCTAGGGTTTGTGTATAGTTACACCAGGATATCTTGTAATGCTGAAAATCTTGTTGATCTAAACTACAATTAGAAATGGCTACTGAAACAAGTAGGGAAAGTCCAATACCTCAAAAAACTATGAAATTTGAGAAACAATGTTTGTGCTAGCATGCTCCCCTTTCTCTGTATTTTCTAGTGTTGTAGCTAAAAAATGCTCATTCCTACTAGCTCCAATTTCCTCTTAATCCTCCATAATAAATGCATAAGTAGATGAGAAATTAATGATACTCCCTTGTCATGTTGGCACATGTAACCTTTCACATCATCACTTTGCTATACTCACCTTTTGAAAATTTGAACAAAAAATGATTATATTATCGACATAATAAGTAGTTTGTATAACCCTGTTGGAGACCACTATGAGTTTTATAACCAATGTGAAATACCACCATCTCTTTAATAGTTGCTTTATAATATCTTTGAAGCCTTCATTACCTTTGTGGCAGCAAAAGAGATTTTTTCTAACTTGATCAGAGACTGAAAAAGTTACATAAACTCAAAGAAATGTTGAAATGACTTAGACACCAACCAAAACAGGACTTAGTAAAGTTCAGATAACTTTAATGAACACCGCCACACACAAAAGGACAATACAAAGATAGAAATTAACCATTGTGGTGGAGAATGGAGAGGTTAGAAAAACTTGGGTAGTGATCGACGTGGTTATGATAATTGACGTAAACACCGCCAACACAAAACTTAGCCAAAATTTTGGTAGAAGACAAGTTTTTGAGGGATGACAAAAATTTTGGTAACAGGATGCAAATGGTGCATCCTGATGGCTAGATAGCCAGTGCTTTATGGGAGAACTTTCTTCTAGATTTGTCCTTTCTATGAGTAAGAAACAATATGGTATGCATGAATTTACTCTTTTTTAAAATCAAATGACTATCTAGTACTAGTTATCTTTTTCTTATGCCTACTCAAGCTAAAACAACCTTAGTTCAAGAGAAAATGACTACAAGTATAGGAAAAAATGGAACTTCAAAGCAATATATTCCATTAAACATAGGACTTCGAGCGATGGTAATAGTAAATATGAGGCAATGTACCATGCTCAAAGTAATAAGTCCAATACCCATTCCTTACAACAAATTTTTATAGTTCTTTGAGTTGAAAGTTTGTTTTTGTTTAGGTGTCTTAATTTTCATAATGTATTTCTTCTAAATTATGGTGAGTGATTTTTTTCTAAAATTATTTAAATTTTTATTCTATGAACTTTATTGACAATTAGGGGAAGGGTAATAGTAGCCGTTATAGCTAATTTTGTGTACCCTAAGCTCATAAATGTTATGTCAGATTTTGACAATTATTTTGGGTTTCTTTATATGTGACTTTAGAGCTTATAGCTATTGTTTTGGCTTCTAGGTAGTTAAAAAAAATACTAGAGGATTTTTTATGTACACAAAGGTCAAAAAATGGTCATTTAAGTTGATGTCTGATACATATTCTCTAGTGCCCCAATAATTGTTCACTTTGACCACCACAAAATTTACACAATTGATCCAATATATATGTACAAATACCCCAATAATTGTGCACTATTGGTACCAATAAATTTGCACAACTCCTCTAATTAAGTACTTTTTTTGTAACTATTAGATACAAAGTTGAAAACTATTGGTACATTTGGAATTTATTAGTATATCATTTTTAGTTAGTGTGTATCAATGAACGGTTATTGAAACATGGATTGTAACTTGGACCTTTCCTCTATTGCTATTTAAAATCTATATATTTTTTCAAATTCAAAAATTAATATTATTTATGTTTTTTTCAAAAAATCTCATGCCTAGCTTCTTTTAGTGTTTTTCTTTTTCTTTTTAAGATAATCCTCTTAGCTTATTGTATATAAATTTCATTTATTATCAAAATTAAATATGGGTAGGATCTAGATAGGAACATGAAAAATCCATCAAAAGCTATGTGGGATAAAAAACTAGGTTTTTGGATGATTCCAATTTTGGTGTTTGACTATGGAGATCCCATTGAATACTGTTGTGTTACAAGAATGATGTCCAAGCTAGAGAAGTCATCTTTCAAGGCCTCACTAATGTATGACATAACCAAACACATGCCAAATAAGGTGATATTCCTCATGGTTAAATCAATGGTTGAACAATTATTTATGCCAATAGTTTGTTTTATTTTGATAGATCTGAAAGTTTTTTTCAATACTTGTTATGGGCTTCTGACATGTCTATGAAAGCTCTTAAGAGCCAATAATTTTGAGAAACACAAGAAAAAAAAAAGAGAGAAAATTGATTCTATTATATTTCCACAATCCATAATCAAAATTTTATGCTTTTGGATTTGATTGTGTGCCAATTTTAGAATCAACATTTATGATCACACTCTATGATCCATCATCATGATATAAAGCTCAAGGAGATGTAAAATTAGTTTGTTGCAAACCAAGCTAGCTTAAAAAATAGAGAGGGTGGTGAGAGGGCGAGGGGGAAAATAATGTAACATGAGGAGGGTATGTGCAGGATCATGATGGGCCAAAAAGTGGCAATATGATGGGTATGTGGCTGATGACTTTTTTCTATCCAAAATTGATGAAACAAAAAGGGGTTTTAAAGGAGATTCTCAGCTTTCCACCAATATAAATTATGCTTTACTTTGAATTTAATAAGTAATTATTATTCATTTTCTATTTGAATTATGACTAAAGTTTTGATTGATAGGCTGATTGAAAAACATCTATAGCTTTCAAACAATATCACATTTTTTGAATCCAAAATATGTGTCACATTCTATGCTTCACATACTATAGGATTAAAAAAATAAAAAGTTGAATTTCATGAAGTTTTGACCAAGTTAAGGTGGTCGACATGAAGTTTTTATATTTTTAAAAGTTGTAATAAAAAATCATAATTAATTATTTACTTGGAAAAAATTACAAAAAATATGCATCACATCAGACATGAGTCTCTACTTATATCTAAAATCTTATAAAAAAATATTACTATTTTATTGTGGTTAGGGTGGTCGACAAACACCTACTTATTTTTTCCCTAAAGTTTAAGTACTACTGCATTGAAATTTCAAATTTTCACCAAATAGATATTTTTATTTTTTAAACAAACCTAGTAGTTTAGAAACTACATTCAATTTGCTACAGATTGTATTCTTACTTGTTTTTGAAATAATATAGATAATTTATTCAAATTTTTACGTCAAGTTTAACTTTTATTTTTCTAATTTTTTTGCCACTTAAGGGCCCTTTTTTTCCATGATGATTCTACACATACCCAGGATCTAATTTAGGGTATGTGCAGGATCATGATGGGCCAAAAAGTGGCAATATGATGGGTATGTGGATGACGACTTTTTTTTTTAATCTAAAATTGATGAAGTGCAAAGGGTTTTCAAAGGACATTCTCAACTTTCCACCAATATAAATTATGCTTTACTTTGAATTTAATAAATAATTATTATTCATTTTCTATTTGAATTACGACTAAAGTCCTGATAGATAGGTTGATTAAAAACATCTATAGCTTTCAAACGGTATCACATTTTTTGAATCCAAAACATACGACACATTCTATGCTTTGCATACTATAGGATTAAAAAAAATATTAAATTTCATGAAGTTTTGACCAAGTTAAGGTGGTCAGGCATACAAGTTTTTTATATATTTTTAAAAGTTGTAATAAAAAAATCATAATTAATTATTTACTTGGAAAAAAGTTACAAAAAATATGCATCACATCCAAACATGAGTCTTCTACTTATATCTAAAATATTATAAAAAAATATTATCATTTTATTGTGGTTAGGGTGGTAAGACAGACACCTACTTCTTATTTTTTCCCTTAAATTGAAGTACTACTACATTGAAATTTCAAATTTTCACCAAATACATATATATATTTTTAAATGAACCTAGTAGTTTAGAAACTACATTCAATTTGCTATAGATTCTATTCTTACATATATTTGAAATAATATAGATAACTTATTCAAATTTTTATGTCAAGTTGCCTAACTCTAATTTTTCTAAATTTTTCACCACTTAAGGGCCTATTTTTTCCATGATTATCCTACACATACCTTTTAAAAAGACAAATTCCTAAAGAAAGGGGAAAGGAAAACCCCAAAAAATAGCAATAATTAATCATAATGAAAATAAAATTGAATAAGAAATAAAAAGATAAAAAACATTAACAAATTAGTGTTGAATGCACAAGACAACTAAGAGGGGGGATGAATCAATTGTAGGTCTTAAAGCTTCAAAACCCTCACAAATATTCAGATCAAAATTCATTCAACTCACCCTTAATCTGTTATAATGATTTAGCATGAAAATAAAATAATAGAAACTAAAACTTAATAAACACCATGCATAAGAGAACGCCATATTTACCTAGAAAACACAAGATGGGAAAAACCATGGTGAAGATTAGCTCACAATATAATGTAATATAAAAACCGAATACAAAGGGCTCACTGCTAGAGGGCTCACTATGTAAGGAAAGAAAGGCTCACTACCAAAATAAAATTGAAGATAAAGAAGAATATTACTTGGAGAAATTCATCTCAATGCAACAAAGAAATCCACCACAACATCATGAACACCTTCATAGCATAACTGAATAATTTTAGACACCTTCTTCTCACTACATCTAGCAATCTAACGCATGAAATTTTGCACTTAACAATTTGCAATTCACATCATTCACATCATACTTATCTATCTTTGCATCCCTCAACAACTCAACTCATATTTATATCATATTCAACCTTGAAAATATTCTCCAAGGTCAACTATGCACCTCAACCATGTAAATTCAAGTTAGGTCAATACTAAAAAAAATTTGTGGTGGATAGAAGTGAAGGCACACCACACCACTCCTTATCTGGGACCCAAATCTATAACAACATGCTACAACACACTTCTAAAAATAATAAACATCCACTAAAATTAGTGTAAACACCAAGGTCGGTTGTTACCAATGTAAACACCATTAAAATTTTAAGTACACACTTCCTTTGATCCAATAACAACTCACATAAAACAAATGTCACCTAAAAAAATATAGAATATTCCACAAACACCCTAAAAATCAACAAAATCCTTCACAACATCTTTCACCTGAAGAATGTACACACCCAGTACACTCAAACAATTTTGCATTGCATTGTAACTTAATAAAATGACTTCTAAAGAACCAAACCTCAAACAACTTCAACCAATGAGAGATACCAAAATTATCAGCACACCTTTAGATCCACAAGACATGAAACTAAATTTTGGAGAAAAACAGAGTAAAAACATATCTCCTAGAAACCTGTGCAATATAGTATTCACACACTAGTGAACACAACTTCTTCTTCACAAAAATCTAGTACACCAATTATAAATACAACACCTTTGATCAAAATATTTGAAATGGATAGGTAGATATTCAATCTAGAAGAAATGTGGAGTGACACTAGAACACTATTCTTCAACACACTACAACTCATTATTTCCTTTTTTTATCAAGATTTCTCAAAAGCACTTGGAAACCGAGCACCAGAAACACATCCTCATCATCTTCATAACTTCCTCAACCATATAAAAAATCTTATCAAAGGAACACTAGAGGTTGAAACCAGTAGCTTACTAATGAAAACATAATGCAACTAATCAAATCATAATAAACAATACCAACAACTAGACATACTCTTGCAAAAATATTCTTCTAATATAGTTGACACCAATGACAACACATGTTTTTTGACATCAATGAAAACACCAACTGCTCATACTTGCAACAATCTCCCCCTTTTTCATTGATGGAAACACATGATGTGAAAAACCATCAACACCAACAGCTCTGCTCCATACATATTTCCTTCTCTTTTCTCATTACTCACTCTCCCCCTTTCAACTTTATTTTTATATGTGTTCTTCATTCTCTAGCTACACTATTCTCTCCCCCTTTCTCAACTAACAACTGAATATTTTTCACAAGATTCTCTCTCCCCCTTTGGAATCAATGGAAAAGTAAATAATATTTGCATCACCTATGTTTCTCCTTTGACATCAATCAACCTTCTAACCACTACAATACAGCTTCTATTTCTTTACTTGTTCAGTATACTCCCCCATAGGAGCACACACCATACCACACCAATCAATAACCACTATATAATGACAACATACACTCCCCTTGACTACAAAAATCAACAATGTTACTACCTACTCCCCCTGAGAGGTAACCACCAACAATAGTCCAGGCCAAAGAATGAATCTTGAAATCCACTAGATTGATGCATCTAGTTAAAAGGAGGGGAAATAACCCCCAAATTCTCCAAAGATACTCAAATGTATCCTTGGGAAGAGCCTTAGTGAATATGTCAACAACTTGATCCTTTGTAGGACATATTCAAGATTAACTTCATTCTCTAAAACCTTCTCTCTTAGAAAGTGATACCGATTGAGATATGTTTTGTCCTAGAATGCATTACTGGATTCTTTGAAATATTGATAACACTTACATTATTATCATAGAATATAGAAATTGGTTTATCATATACCACCCTAATATCCTTCAATTTTTGCTTCATCCACAACACTTGTGTGCAACAATATGTTTCTACAATGTATTATGCCTTTGTAGTAGATAAAGACATTGAATCTTGTTTCTTGCTTTACCATGACACCAATCCGCATTTCAAAAAGAATGAACCACTGCTTATAATTTTCCTGTCATCCATACAAGCAGCCCAATCTGTATCTATGAAAGAAATTAGAGTAAAATCAATATCCTTTGGATACCACAAGCCATGATTCAAAGTGCCCTTAAAGTATCTAAATATCCTCTTCACTACTACAACATGTGACTCTCTAGGATCTTGTTGAAATCTAGCCTCAAGAAAAACTACATGCATGATATCCAGTCTAGTAGTAGTTAGATAAAGCAATCCACCAATCATTGATCTATACCTTCTCTAATCAACCTTAGGATATTCATCTTTCTTGCTCATCTTGTAACTAGTAACCATAGGTGTACACACCAGTTTAGAATCTTCCATTCCAAAATTCTTCAAAATTTCCTTGATGTACTTTGATTGTGAAATGAAAATACCTTTTTCTATCTAATTTATTTGTAGTTCAAGGAATAAATTCATCTCCCCAGACATAGACATTTCAAACTCTTTCTGCATTTTCTTTGCAAACTTCTTCAATATTTAGACCATATTCAATTTGTCTGATAACTAAAATCCTTCTATTTGTTCTATGTATACCTCTTCTTCCAATTCTCCATTCAAAAAAGTAGACTTCACTTCTATTTGATAAACTTTAAAATCTTAATGTGCTGCAAAAGCCAAAAACATCCTAATAGCTTCCGTTCTTTCCACCAGAGAAAATGTCTCCTTAAAATATATTCCCTCAACTTGTGAGTAGCCTTTACAAACAAGCCTTGCCTTGTTTCTTACCACTTCACCATTCTCATTTTGTTTATTTTTGAATACCCACTTATTTCCAATTACATTTTTGTTTGCTGGTCTTGGGACAGGTTCCCAAGTCTAATTCTTCTCAATCTAGAACTCTTCTTCCATAGCCTTGATCCAATATTCATCCTTGCATGCCTCAATCACTACTTTAGGTTCAACTTCAGAAAGTAAACATAGATTTACCTATTCTTTAGTAGCTTTCCTTCTTGTCAATACACCTTCGCTCTTATCTCTAATGATTTGATCTTCAGAATGATTCTTCTACACATATCTAAGAGTTTTATGTCTTTTTCAAAGATTCTTTCTCTTCAATTCATACTTCTATTTCTTTTTCTTCTTCTCTACAAGAAGAATCATATGATTCCTATCCATCTATCATCTTTGAATTATTTTGTAAATATTCATCAACTTTGACACTTGCACTCTCAACAATCTTTCTCAATCTCTTGTTGTAGTATCAATAGGCTTTGCTTCTAGTAGAGTATCCAAGGAAGATACCTTCATCAGACCTTGCATCAAACTTTCCTAAGTTATCTTCATCTCTTCTGATATAACATTGTCTTCCAAATACTCTGAAGTAATTGACATTTAGGAATCCTTGCATACCATAGATCATAGGGAGTCTTTGTATAGTTTTCTCTTGCTTGAAATCTGTTAAGTATATAAATAGTAGTATGACTTGCTTCTCTCTACTAGACTTCTAGTTTATTTTCCTCTTTCATCATTGTTCTTACAACTTCTTGAATAGTCCTATTCTATTTTTCAACTACTCCATTCTACTAAGGATTCCTAGGGGCAGACAAGTTCCTTTTTATACCATGATTCTCACAAAATATATTGAAATCATTGGAGGTGAAATCTCAACCTCTGTCAACCTTAAACATTTGATTTTCATATATATATTATTCTCAACCATAACTTCGAATGCCTTAAACTTGTTTAGACCTTCTGATTTTTCTTTGAGAAAAGTAACCCATGTCATTCTAGAATAATCATCAATTAATAGCATGAAATACCTATCAGCTTGAAGAATTCTTACTCTAGTAGGATCAAAATGATCTGTATGTACCAATTCCAATAGCCCAATAGTAGATTATTCTTTGACTTTGAAGCTTCTTCTTGCTTGCTTTCCAATTTGACATTCTTTACAAACAAAATTGATAGGCTTTGTAATCTTTGACAGATCTCTTACAACTTAAACCAAACTTATTCTTACTAAGTTATCAAAATTGATGTGACACATCCTCCTATGCCATATCTAGCTTTCATTAATCTGAGTCATAAAACAATGACCATCAACATCCTTAAGCTGATAAACATTTCAATATATCCTTCTTCTAGAAACAACCATAGTTCTAGATCATTTTTTGATCTCACATCCATCATCTTGAAATATAAGATAGTATCCTTTGCTACAAATTTGTCCAACACTCAAGAGGTTATGCCTTAAAAACTTAACATAGTAAAAATCATCACTATTATGCTTGCCAAACTGATAGAACCATTTCCACAGATCTTAGCAAATGTATCATCACCAAATCTAACACATCCACCATCATATTTTTCAAGTTTAACAAACTTGGTCTTGTCACCGGTCATATGATTAGAGCATCCACTACCAATGACCCAATAGTTCTTCTCTTGTCTAGCATGAAAATGAGATACCAAAGTACCTCCAGTCTTATCCTTTGTCTTAGCAGAGCTTTCCTTCATACATCTCTTAGAATTAGTAGAAAAAAGATTCATCTTTTAAAGCCATGAACAAGCATTCATCATTAGAACTACTTGCATCTTCTCTAACATAATAGCATTTCTTAATCATCTTACCTTTGTTCTCCTTAATTTTTTTATTCAAAGCTCTATTTGGACATCTTGAAGCATAATGACCTATATTTCCACAACTAAAACATTTGAAAGGTAGCTTACCATTTTACTTACTAGTTCCTTCTTCATTCTCCTTACAAAGTTAGCTTCTATTTCATCAAGATCCTCTTGATCTAATTCCTTGATCCCCTTTGATTTTACAACCTTAAAAAAAATCTCAACTTTTACACCACTATTTGTTCCAAATTCTCTCATGTAAAAAGCAGTTAAAGAACCATACAACTAATTTATGGTATATTGATTGAAATTTGCAAATTCCTCAATAGTAGACACTTTATAACTATAATATTTAGGAAGGATTCTGAGAATTTTCTTTACCACTTCCACTTCTTTGAGTTTTCCACTAAGAACTATGATTGAGATGACAACTTGATCTACCCTTTGCATATAGGTTATAATATTTTCATCTTTAGACATTCACATGTTCTCAAACACGATCTTCAAATTCTACATCTTAGCTTCTTTGACCTTATCATATCCTTCATAAATGCTTTCTAGCTTTTCCCAAATTTCTTTAGAAATTTTGATACTCATCACTTTCACTAATTCAGAATTAGTAAGACTATTTAAGAGAGCATACCTTGCTTTACCATTGCTTTCATAGGATTTGATCTCATTAGCAATACTTGGACCATTTGTAGGTTCGATGTATCCATTCTTACTAGACTTCTAGACATCAAATTGAAGATAAACTAGAAAACCTTCCATCATCATATTCTAGAATGCATAATCTGTTCCATTAAACACATGGATCTCTTTCTTGTGCATCATCCTAGATCTACCTAAAGAGGTTAAGATTTCTTCTAAGGAACATTTCTCTGATACAAATTGTTGAATGCACAAGACAATTGAGAGGGGGGGTGAATTAGTTGTACCTTAAATCTTTGAAACCCTCACAAATATTTAGATCCACATTCATTCAATCAAACACTTAATATGCTATAATGATTTAACATGAAAAGAAAATAACTGAAACTGAAACTTAATCAACACCATGCATAAGAGAATACTAGATTTACATGGAAAACCCAAGATGGGAAAAACCATGATGAGGATTATCTCACAATATAAAGTAATATAAACATCAAGAATAAAAGGCTCACTATTAGAGGGCTCACTACGCAAGGAAAGAAATGCTTACTACCAAAATAGAAAAGAAGATAAAGAAGAATGTTATAGAGAGAAATCCATCTCAATTCAACAAAGAAATCTACCACAACATCACAAAAACCTTCACATCATTACTAAAGAATTGTAGACACCTTATACGAGCGCTACATCTAACAATCTAACACATGAAAGCTCGCACTGTACTTATCAAATTTTCCCTGTAGCACTTTGCAATTCACATCATACTTATCTATATTTGCATTGACCCTCAAAAAATCAACTCATATTTATATCATTTTCAACCTTGAAAATATTCACCAAGGTCAGCTATGCACCTCAACCATTCAAATTCAAATTAGGTTAGCACCAAAACAATTTTTTGATAGATGGAAGTGAATTCAGATCACACCACTCCTTATCTGGGACCCAAATCTATAACACCATGTTACAAAATTCTTCTACAAAAAATAAACATCCACCACAATTAGTGTAAACACCAAGGTCGATCATTACTCTTGTAAACACCATTAAACAAATAAGTACATGATTCCTTTGATCCAGTAACAACTCATAGTGATCTTATGTTAGGATATAGGACTGTTGCACATGAATAATAACTTTGATAATGATTAAACTGAAGGTCTTAAAAACATAATTCAAATTCGTAGATAAACTTAACCAAATTAAAGTGAAGGAAAGAGAGAAAAGAGAGAAGAAAAAACACAAGTTGATAATGGAGTTCGCCAAGATGGCTGTCTCCTGGTCCCTCTCAAACAAAGTGACCAATCCTTGATTATGCTATAGAAACAACTACAAGGCTTCAATTGATACAAGTCTCCTCATAGCTCTCAGACGATAATGAATTATAAAATTCCTCTTACACAAGTACAACAAGCTTGACTGCAAGCTCCAAATGCACAAAGACAACAATTCACTATCAAATTCCTAACTTCAATTCCCTCATCTCATAGGAATTCTTGGTCACCATTCTTCACAAAGCATAAATTGAATTATGAATTAATACACTTGCACTCTCACCCCACTTTTATACAAAATTTTTTCCCCTTATGGCTAAAACCATAAAATTTGGACATTTCCCCTTTAAGGTTAGGATTTAACCAATCCCCCTTATTTTAGAAATAAAAAAATAACAATCCCCATTAAAACCATTTTAATTTGGTTTTAAGCCCTTAACACTTTTCATATTCGGGCTATTTGGTATAAAGGTTTTTATTTTACTCATTAGGTTGTTTTTGTTTTATCCCCTAATAACCATTAAAGGTTGTTTTAGTTATAAATTCGAGCTTATTCATTATTGTTTTAAAGGGGTTAATTTTTTAATTTTTATGAGATTTTGTTTTAATCTGTTGCCTTTAAATCCTACCAAATCTGCTTGGGATCCCACAAAATCTGATCCCACCAAATCCACTTGGGATCCCACAAAATTCGATCCCACCAAATGGATTTTGTGAAATAAAATAAACCTGCACCACTTTATTTCTCAAAAGAAAAGCATAGTGTAGTGGTGGTACGTGAATTTAGTGAGGGGGATCCACATTTTTTCCACATCACCTGCACTTGCCACGTCATCATCTAGTGAACTGCCACGTCAACATCTAGTCAACCTTCAACTTGACTGGCCATATCTTTGTCGTACGAGCTCCATTTTCTATGAAATGAGTAGTGTTGGAATCATGGCAGTGAGCTCTTCATTTTGATGCCAATTTTGATGAATTTTGAGATGATCAATTTTTCCCCTAAAAATACCTCCTTGGTTGCAAGGTTTGACTAAACTTTGACTAGCCATAACTCGGACGTATGAACTCCTTTTTTGCTCATTCAAGTTACATTGGATTCATATTTATGAGCTCTTCAAGATGACGCTAAATTATGGAGCATTGGAGACACTTCAATTTTCAGTGAAAAGCATCCTCCTGGATCACATAGATAACAAATTTCACTAGAACATAATCTAGAATATTCACAAACACCTTGAAAAATAAAAAACTCCTTTGCAACATCTTTCACCTAAAGAATGCACACACCCAATACACTTCAAAAAAATTTCCATACACTGCAACTTAAGAAACTGACTTCCAAAGCACTAAACCTCAAACAACTTTGACTAAAGAAAGAAACCAACATTATTAGAACACCTTCAGATCTGCAAGACCTAGAACCAAATTATGGAGAAGCATAGAGAAAAAAAAATTCTCCTAGATACCTTTGCAATACACTATACACACACTGGTGAACGCAACTTCTTTTGCACAATGATCTAACACAAAAAATTATAAATGCAACACCTCTAAACACCTTTGACCATCATATCTAAATCACATAGGTATATCTGGAACCTAGAAGAAATGTGGAGTGACACCAGAACACTACTCTTCAACACACTCCAACTCATTGTTTCCTCTTTTTATCAAATTTTCTCAAAATCACTTGGAAACCAAGCACCAAAAACACATCCTCATCATCTTCATCACTTCCTCAACCATATACAAAATCTTATCAAAGCAACACTAGAGGTTGACACAATAGTTTACCAATGACAACACCAACTGCTCATACTTGCAACAATTAGAGGGATAAATTACAGGCATAAGAGAGTACACTTAAGAAAGAGGCAACAATAATTTAATAAGCTAAAAGAGAATATATTAATTAAACAATACATGGATAATGAATTATAATATTGAACTAATTGAAATACTAAAATTATATATGTACATACATACAAACATTATATACATACATATGTATATAATATATACATATATAATACATATATTATATGCAAACATACATTATATACATACATACATACATACATTACATAAGAAATAAACAAATACAACATACACACGTAGATAAGAAATAAATATATACATACATATATACAAACATACATACATACATATGTAAGAAATAAATAAATAAATAAATACATGCATAAGAAGTGTTGACTCATGTACAGGGTTTGATTTTTAACTTGTATACTTTGAAGGTTTAGTTTCTAAGGTTTGAATTTGTACCATCCTTTGTATTAACCATCCCAAAAATATTGCAAGAATTTCATAATGCAATTTTTACATAAAGTTTCTTAATGTAAAAAACTTCCTGAAATCATGGACTTGAAATGGAACATTTCTACTTTCTAGTTGAGTTGACTCCACTCTTTGTTCAATTAATTGAAGTCTTCATTCTCATCCTCATCTCTCAAATTATTTTTCTCAAAAAAATTATAAATAGGATCATTCCTTTGTCATTTTATATCTCACACCTTTTGCAAATCCATTCTATCAAAATCTATTATTAACCAGTAATCAATCACTCATCATTTCTAGTGTTATGATGTAGAGATTTAAGATCCATATCTAAAGGTGAAGCAACATTTTTCTTATTTGAGGTTTGTAGTGGGATAGGTAAACAAAAATAGGATTTGATTTGATTTTATATTTTTTAATTATTTATATTTCTTATTTTCGATTTCAATTCTTACAATTTAAATCTTGAGATCCAATTGCATGAGTGAGGATGATCTTTTGATTTGTAATGTTATAAAAAAATTGCAATTTTATTTACACTCTTAAACCTACAAATCATGTTTTTTTTAGTGCAAGATATTTGACTTGATACATATGAAATTTAAATATATCTTTTAAGAGATTTCTATGCTAGTGTACATGTAACTATAATAACTTCTCCCTTCA